>JAPYYQ010000520.1:0-59907 GCA_030522585.1 Anagyrus pseudococci
TTATTGTTTCATAAAGTTACAAATCATATTGCAAAATATTCAAAAATGATGGAGAAATCGATTCATTCAAATTTTTTCTCTCACTATAAAAGCACTATTTGCCTGGCGAAAAGCCAGGGTCGCGTGGGATCGCTTCTTTTTTTTCCCTCTACTTTTTTTCCCCCTAAATGATTCCACGCGCAAGTGGCGCTCTGGAATTTCGCGCCGAGCTGTGTTTTTGTTATAGCCGCGCTAAACCCCGCGAGCTCCTTCACTCGGGAATTATTTGCGCGTACTCTCTCGAGTTGCTATAGCATCGGGAATATTTTTCCGTAGGATATGCTTTTTCTCTCTCTCTCTCTCTCTCTCGTTTCAAAATAATTGTCGCGATATTCAACGAAAAATTTGTATGTTATTCATATTTCGACAAGTGTCCTTGATAGACGTGTTTTCTGCAAATTTCACTTCGATCACTCGAAAGCGCGACAACGTCAAAATACGGGGAGAGGGTAGCATCAAGAAATCCCGGATACGGACACGCTCGGGGAGAAAAGACGAGACGGAGGCCGTCGAGTGAAAATTCACGCCTGCGGGGCTGCTTGGCTCTGTGCTCATGAGTCTCAGCGTCTCGGAATCGACGCGACGTGCTTGGAATGTCGCGGTTAAGGCCGGCTCTCGTACGAGCTTTACCGCCCTCACGGATTTCGTGATATATCGATCTTCGGATTATCGAAAATTAAATGACCTTGCTGCTTTAAAAGCTCATTTAAGCTCATGGAGTGGCGATCCATCCTCACCTTTTTTTCTCTCCCCCCCCCCCCACGGAAAATTTATTCGTCATTTTTATACGATAAGCGTAGCGATAATTTTCTAGAAATCGCGGGATTTACACGTACTTAATTCTTTGTTTTTCCATCGTAATTTATTCTCTGCGTTATATGCGAATGTACACATTTTTTAAATTTTAATTTGAAACATTTAAAAAATTATTTATGTCCGAGGGACGTAAAAGAATGTTCGCGTTAATTTTCCGTTTTTTTTTCCTTTTCCCGGCGCTGGTGTGTATCATTTTATAACGTTATTTCGTGAACTTATATCTTGCAGTACTGCGGGCATTTGGGAGTGCCGAGCTTTAACTGGCAAACGAAAAAGCTGAGGGGAAAAAAGGAAAAGTGCACGCCAGCTACACCCTTTCAAGAATACAGTCAACGTAACAACGGCCTTTTCGCTTTCAACACAACGATACATATAGATTCATGGTTGCCAACTTCGTACGTGTATATACGGCACACGTTAAAGCGAGAAGAATACAGAAATAACGGAACATCGTTGGTACGTCCTTTGAATTTTGGCAATATAAATTTTTATCGACATGTCTATTTTTGACTTTTGCTTTAATAAACATTGCTCATTATGCTGCGCACGATGTATAGAAATAAACACGCGATGGTAGAGAAACGTTATGTGTATCGTCGAGTATAAAATAAATTAAACGTTGAAAATAGGCGCACGGTTTGCGGTCTACAATCGGAAAGGCTTGGTCGGAAGAGATGAAAGCGTTTCCGCAGTGCGACCGCGCGCACAGCACTATAATTAAATTCGTCTACTTTATTTTAACTGCGCCCGCATTTACGCACACTTAGTTGCGTATAGCGTATATATATACCTATATGGTTAACTGTGATTTCTGCTCGTCTGTTACAAAGTGAATGTTTGATTAAAGTTCGTCTAATTTTGTTTTTCATTTTTATATCTAACGTTAGATGTAAATTTTGTAATTAAAGACTTATCGGAATTTTTATTATTTACACTTACTTTTAAACCGATGAAATAATAAGAGAGATAAGGAGCGTACAGATGGAAGAGGCAGAAAAGGATGTAAGAAATTAAGAAAAGTTTTTAAGCTCTGAAAATATATATAGCTAATGGAAAGACTTTTATGAGAAAAATTAAATGAAAATTCAAGAAGGAAAAATATAAGCTGAAAATATACCTATATAACGGATAATGAAATTGAACGTATAGCCTTGGCACTTGCGCAAATTAATAAGTATTAAGTGGAAGTGTTAATGAAAAAGTAACGCCAGTTACGGAACATTGTTTTTATTAAATTTTTCAGCTATTGATATAACTCGAGAGAGATAGAGAGAAACGATAAACACAAAGTCCATTGGTTCCATCTCGAGACGCTTATTAGTTTTTTTTCATAATTAAAGCCGAAGATGTATGTCGCGAAAGCTTTTAACTTTCTCCTTCAATTATTTCCAGCGCAACTTCCTATTGAATTACTATATTCACAAAAATAACGTTTCTTTCTTATTTCGTTAACCGACAGATTCCAAAAGCAACGGACGAAGAGTGGAAGGCAGGAGCGAAGAAGAAGAAGAAGAAAATAAGAGTAACGCAGGAGGGGGGAAGGGTAAAAATTGACGCCGAGTTAAAAAAAAGTGGAGTGAAAAAGTAAATAGCAAAAAATTTCCCGGGAAAAGTGAAAAGTAAAAAAAGGCCTAGATAAAGATAGTGCGAAGTGAAAAGTGACGGCGGTCGGAGTAAAAAGAGAGAGAGAGAGAGAGAGAGAGGGAAGGAAAGAAGAAAAAGAAAAAAATAAAGAAGCAGTGACAAGAGCTCGCTGTACAAAGAAGGCGTGAAATAACGCTCAACGAAAGGGGTTTGAGAAGGGGGGGGAGGGGTTAAGGGGTCCAAATGAAAGCGGAGGCAACAAGGAAACTCGCAACTTTATTCCGCGAATGAAAGCCGCGAAAAGTAATCGGAGCGATAAAAGCTGAAAGGATGCCCTGCAAGCGCGCAGTCCGTGTAAATAAGAGAACAGAGTGAGCGAAAGAAATAGGACTCGCGATAGGAGAGAGAGAGAGAGAGAGGGTCGATTAGGAGCGAGTGGGAGGATTAAAGTCGATGCGAAACGGTTGGACTAGATCGAGTGGAAACGAGGCCGGACGATGAGGGGGTTGTCAAGAGAGCGGACGATGTAGCGGAGAGAGAGCCGAGCTCGGCGGTATAGTAATGCTGCTGCCGCTGCCTCTCATCTACCTTCACCGCAGCCGGCCGTTTTGACATGACTGCTAAGAAAAGAAACGGCGATATGGAATTCACCGGCACCAGCGGCAACAACACGTACTGCGAGTTCCAGCATCGGAACTTCGTACTGCCCGATAACGGTGAGTTTTTTTTTTTATTTTTTCTCTTCGCTCTCCCTCTCTCTCTAGACGAGATAAAATCGATCGTTTGTGTTTCTCTTTACATTTTATTCTTTTAGTTTTTTTTATTCGCATGTATTGGATTAAAGAAGCTTTTGTGCGACGAGGGGGTGTGTCTTGTCGTCCGGTCTGAAAGTAAAGATTCCGAGAAATATGTTGGAGTCGGGCGAAAGACGAACTTTTTTGCAGTAAGAGCATACTTACAGTGATTTCCTCTTTTCCGTTTTTTTTCACTTATTTTCACGGAGATACGGAGAAACAGTGTACGAGATGATCATCTCGGGTTTCTCAAAGGGAAGCGCGCTCGTGGCGATTTGCTCTCGGCTCGTCGTCTTTTTTAATAATCTCCAGACAAAAAATTCCGCGACCAGTTACAATCTCTCGGGCGGCGGTATCGTTTACGACAATATCGCATAATTTGCTTTTTTACAACCCCTTTCGTAATCTACTCTCAAGCTCGATACTCTCTCTCCCTCTCTCGCATTACCGTGATTTCCAAGGAGCATAATAAAAAGCTAGCGAGTTGTCTTTCAAAAAGCTCCTCTGGCTCGGGGGGAGTTTTTTTTTTAATGCAAATGTGCATGTAAATAAGCAAGACACGCTCGCGGAAAGCCGAGCTTGCAAGCAAGTGCAAAGTACAGTCGCCTCTGTTCCGCGAGAGACACACCTATTACCTTCACAAAATCTCCGACTAATCCCAAGCTCCTTTTCTTCATTTTTTTTCTTTCTGTCTCCTCTCCAGTTTCTATTATTCGTCCTTGTTTTCCGTTCCGTGAAGATTGAAGTATTCTTTTTTCTCTCCAATTTCGAATTCCAACGGTATCGAGCTTGATTAAAATCAACGAAAAAAATGTTCCCCCCCAAAACCGCGGGTCCGTTAACGAGGAAAAATAAAATACAATTTCCAAGAGCCTACCAACCGCTTAAAGCGAAACTTTATAATTCAAGAAAAGAGAAAATTCGACGGAGCATTACGCTTTCTCTCGCGGCAAAACTTTTACCCAGCTCGCGCCTACAACGTTTCGTACTTAGGTGTCTCTAAGCGTTCCTCGCAAGCTCCTCTACGTCCGCCGCTCTATTCTTAGAAAATCTCAAGAAAACGCAAAAGAATTCAAAATTACGAATGCAATAGCTCAGCAACTCTCGCTAACGGCATCGTCAGAGGAAGCAGCGGCATTAGATAAGTGTCCCTCTGCCTTTGACCCGCTCATTAATTACGAAGCTCCGGCAGCTCTCGTTACACAGCTGCGGACTAATCGATGAAAAAACGAATCGACCGCCTACAAACGCTCGCCGGTGTACAGGCCTTCTCCTAACCGAAATTTGCATTCGTCTCCGGCTGCCTCTCTCTCTCTCTCTCTCTCTCTCTCTCTCTCTCTCTCGAGTCGCCTGTCCGTCAGTCGCTTTCCTCGCCCGGAGCCCTGCAGCCCTCTCTCTCTCTCTCTCTCCCTTGCGAATTCACGAGCCACTCGACGTCTCGCAGCTTTATTTCACGAGGGAGCAGCAGCAGCAGCAGCCTGTCGAGCAGTCGAGTGGAGTTTCGCCGCCCTACTCGCATCAAGTGCCCCCCACCCCTGCAAGTGTAAGAGGGCGACGGAGAGATGGGCGCGGAGATGAAGCCGGCGGGCAAGAAGTCTCTCCCCACTCCTTCGTTGGACTTGCGAGTTCGTCGCAATCCAGGTCGTCGTTAGAGCGTGCAGCAGCTCTACCGGCTAGCTTTTGCTCTCCCTCGGCTTGTGACCGGCTAGCCGTGTTGCCGCTGCCTGGATATACACCCAACCTCGCCACCTCTCTCTCTCTCTCTCACCTCTCCACCCCCACCCTCCTCTGATTGGCTCGCCTCGAGACTAATTGAGTGCGGTCGGGATGGCGCGCGGCTTGACTTTGTCCCACTAATGGCATACCACATAGAACAGAAGCTCTGTCGATCGGCATGCATGCGGTCGCTGTGCGACGCTGATTTTTAGGACGGATTTTGAATTAATCAACGAGTGCCGCTCCCCCCCCCCGGCGATGACTAACTTCGGTATAATTGTTTGAGAATGATCACTGCTTGGGTTCAAATGTTTGAGATTGAGAGAGAACACAGTGTATGATGTGGTTATTTGGAGAGGTGAAGTGTCGGGTTAATTAATGCTCGGATTGGGAACATTAATTCGGAGGTGTTTTGGTTTTGTGGTGATTTTTCGTTTTTTTTTTAGAATACTGGGGAAAAAATGGGTGCGTAGGTTCATCGTCGAGTTTAATATGGCGAAGTACGAAGTTGTTTATCATATATACATTATTTATCAAGATGAATGGCGCAGACAGTTGGAATTACAAAATAACATTACACCGTGATCGATCTCGCGCCCGTTGAGATATTAAATTTTTTTTTCTCAGCACCGACCATCGCTGCTCGTTACGTTTCTTTGAAGTGCGAATTTGTTTTGAAAAATTTAACTCCGTGAAAAAAATTTGCAGTCATGAATGATGGTTACTCAGAGACTAAATTAAACGTCGCGAATTAAAAAACAAAAATAAACGGAGTAAGACAAATTTTTTTTTTTTTGAACCAGTCTCGGGCGAAACTACTCGTCGCCAAGAGTAAAATTCCACTTGGAGACGTCAATGCTCGAAAGCGGGAGATTTCGCAGAAAAAAAAAAAAAATTCGTAGGGACGCGCTAATGTCGAGGAGGAAGCAAAAAAAAAACGAAACGAGAAACCAGCGGAAAATCAAGTCGAGAAAAAACCGCAATGGCAAAGGAACGTAACACCAGAGTGTCTCTCGGTTGCCTCTCGTTTCCGCGAGTAGCCTCGGGAGCCGTGGGATGCGACTAACTTTGAGCGCATCCGGAAAGAAAAGCGCGTGAAAGAGAGAAAACAGGGTGGGGGTGGAAAGAGGATTAGGCAGTAGAGGTGACGTTTTAAAAATTTGCTGAATCAACGCTTTGGTTATTCGCAAATGGAGAGTCAAAAGGTTTTTCGCGTTTTTGCGGAGAGAGAGAGAGAGAGAGAGAGTTAATGGATGTGTCGAGTTTGATGATGAAAATTCGATAACAAGTTTGGTTCTCGAGCGTGTTCGGATTCGGTAAAAGACGTTCGATTGTTTTTCTGTTTTTTTTTTTTCCAGAAATCTGGTGCAACTGGACATGGGACTCCGTGCTCTGCTGGCCTCCGACGAGAGCGTCGACGGTAACGAAGTTAAGGTGTCCTATGTTAAACGGAGTCGACACAAGAAGTGAGTCAATCTAGAAAATTCATTTGCTTCGTTCTCTTTTCTTTTCCTAATAAGTTTTTATCCGTTTGATCCTTTGCTCGAACGAAGAACTGTAGAAAATAAAACGTTCGCTTGCTTTAAAAATTACGTACCGGTCGATTTTGCGCGCTGGAATAAATATTTTTATTCCGAGAAAAGTTGATCTTGCTAATTAATATAGAGAGCGAAATTTCATCGGATCAAACGTTTGTTTGGCGCATATAAAAAAAAACATGACAAGTAGAAATGTAATTGCAAAATTTCTACGATCTACATCGATATAATAACTCCCAAAGAATTTCCATTAGCGACGTAACATCCATTTACAGGGGCACCGTATAGATGCAGCCCTTAAGTGCATATTGTACACTAGACCAATATCCATCTACGGTATCAGATCCAATAATATTGTTACGCTCGGTAAACGAGCGGTTGCAATGCTCTTTCATTGTTACTTACCAAACCACTGATAATAAGCCTATTCGACTTGAAAGATTTTCGAATGCAAACAAATTACAATCTTTTATCATTGCACTCTACCTCATCCGATTTTTGCAAGGTTCGCCCTCTGAAAAGGAATTCGAATTACACGGGTAGTTACCAAAAAATATGCAAATATCGCGCTTTCGTTCTTCTCGAAAACAAGATAAAAGCTCCCTCTAGCGTAGCTAGATTTCCTTTTTTTTCCAGGCGCTCGTGAAATATTATAACGCGATAACGCAAAGCGCATCACTTCTCTTTCCTCCGCTTCTTTCATTTTTTTCCCTCTCCTCCCACCACCCCCCACTCAGTCTACAGACCTAATAAAACGAGGAACATATACATCAAATGAGAATCTTCCTCTTTGCATTACCCACGCATCTCTCTAGCATCAGCCCCGTCATACATCCGTTCCCTCCCGTACGGACCATCGTCCTCATAGCGTGTGTGTGTGTGTGTGTGTGTGTGTGTTTGCCATTTTTATCTCAAAATTTAATGTATTTCTTTTCAAAGTACCAGCTGAAAAGAAGCAGTCGAAGTGGACACGGCCATGTGTACATATACGTACGAAATAAAATAAATTGCAAAATCACGCAGGCGAGCGTAAGGTTTAGATAAAGAAGTCCAAAGTCCGTCGGATCCGTTGGCCAATAACGTTTCCTATTCCTAAAAATAAAAACGACATAGCAGGACGGATTTGCGAAAAGCGACGGTAAAACGATCCCCAACACTTTCGCTCTCGATAACAGTAAAAATACCCAACATTGCTCTCCGAGATCCCTCGCCCCCCGCGCGAGCGAAAGAGAGAGCACTCTCCAGCTCGGTCCATCCGAAACGTCGGATTGATCAACGAGTTATATGGAAGCCTTGGGGGGCCGAATCGTCCTTCGCCGCGATCGCGCCCGCCGCCTTTCAACTTTTCCCGCGCTCGCTCGCTCCTACTATACTCCCCACTACGACTTCCGGCCAGCCCCTCCGCCCCCGTATAATACAAAGGCCGTCGGCTTTGTCGACGCCAGAGCTTGGCTTATACACAGAACACGTATATGCACAGCGAGAGAAATGCACACTGTACTGGCTAGCGCCGCATTACGTAATGCACGTGTCCGTCGGCGCGACGCGCGACCCTGACCTTCGACATCGATCGTCTGCAGCCGGATTGCCGGCGTGTCGCCCCTCTCTCTCTCTCTCTCTCTCTCTCTCTCTTGAGCCATGTCTGCTTCGCCGCGTACGGGCCACCTCTTACGATTCTTTGGCGTAATAAGCGCCATTTCGGCTTCGCCGTGCCATTGTTCCTCCTCCTCTTCCCCGCCCCCCCCGGCCTCTCATACCCTTTATCACCCGCGCGAGCGAGGGAAACGCGTCAGCTGGCACGCTTGAGCGACCGCGGATTCACGAGTCTACACCTCTAGTCTTCCTACGCTCTATCTCCCTTCTTTTCTCTTCTGCCCTCCCCCCCCCCTCGGAACACTTTTGTCTCGTGATTGCGACTGTCTTGGAGGGCTGAGCTTTAGGGATAATAATGGAAGACGATTTTGTAAATCGCTCGTGTGCTTAGTTCTTTTTTTATTTCAAAGAGAAAAAATAACCGTAATTATTTGGTTTACGAAAATAACTTTGAGAGCAGGAGTTTGCGCTAAAAATAATATTTCGCCTCTATTTCAAAGCAACACGAATCAACAATGGAATATTTTTTCGGAAACTTTTCGCGAAAGCTTGTAACTGTAAAGTTGGCCCCGCTGACGACGTACGTGAGAAGAGCCTCGCCGATGAAACTTTCGCCCGATGTCCAAAGTTTTTTCCTTTCCTCGCCATCAATGTCAAAATAACTGTAAGCGCGGGAACAACAAAAAAAAAAACGCGCGCGAAATATTCATAATATAGCAGTTTGAAATTTTTCATCAGATTTTATTTAAACGAAGAATATTCAAAATAAAAAGCTCTTCAACGGCGAGGCCCGAGTTAGCTCAACAAGTTTAACAATTATTTGCATTCTTATCTTGAACAGGGAAAATTTTCAACATATTTTACACATTACTTCCGCTGTACAGCCTAAACAATCTCGAAACGAAAGATTATCTTGGCTGCAACTTAAATTTTCGTTTGTTCCCCGGCGGAAAATTTCAAGCGGAGCGTAACATAGTTTGTTTAAGCTTTGTATTGTAGTTTATTTTGTTTGCGCGCGCCCTCTCGGAGCAAGCACGCGCGTTCGCAATTTTAAAAACAAGTTTTCGAATTTTTCGAACTCTCTCACCAAACAACAGGCTAACGCGCCTAAACTTTTCACCCGCGTTTAATTCGCCAAGTCTCCACTTATCCACGATCGACTATATATTTTCCTCGAAACCCGTTTCTCCGACCGGAAAAATCAGTCGAGAGCAAAGGTATTGCAGGCTCAAATTCCTCTAACCCTTCTTTTTTCCATTGTCCAATCCTAATCAAGCCGTATTTATCATCGCCATCCCCAATTTCTCGATAGCAATTTTTTTTTGCCCAACGCGCGCGCACCGCATTCAAATGCAATAGCTGAAACTAATCCCGGCGGCCGCGCCAGTATCCGCTCGCTCTTCGATTTCCCCGTAGGGCCGAAAGTAAAAAAGAAAAACGGACCCGATGAAAAATCAAGCGAATACACGCGGAGAAAGGAGAAGTCACGGGAGAGGGAGGGGGGTAATATTTGCATGACGAATGCCGGCGACCCAGATGCAAATGCCCGACACGCGCGCGCCCGCAAACTTTAGCGCGCGCATGCCAGCGGTGCTTCGGCCCCTGGTGGAAACGAACGACACGCGTGCCGACGAGCGATAAGGGAATCGCTATCCCGGTTGTCGATACTTCTCTCTCTCTCTCTCTCTTGCCCTAGTGACTTTGCCACCGCTATACTTCTTTGTACTTGCAAACTGCCAGTTTGACGCGAAGCTGCGACGTATCTTGCTTTGAGAACACCTTTTTCCGTTTTTCGCTGTGCTGATGAATGTTGGTTACGCGAGGATACGAGATGGTCGAGGTGAAATTGTGCTAGTCGAAATGAATAATAATAATATTAAAATAGCGGAGTTATTCGGTTGGATGCGCGAGATGATTGAGGGGGACAGTTTACGGGAAAAATGAAGGAGTAAATTAGGAGGTCGAATTGTGAATTCGTTAATTGTGATGAGAGAGAAAAATGGAATTGAATTGATTAAAATGCATGGACTCGATCGGGATTTAACCAGCGAGAGTAATATTTTTATTGTTTTTTTTTTTAATTAAATTTTTTTCGTGCTTTTTAAACAAGAGAAATTTTGTTGATATTAGTCCGTCAAGTTGGATACGATTACTTCAAGCTGCGTTTTTTTTCTGCATTCCCAACGAAATTACAGTAAAAAATTGACTTTGGGTGTAAGTGCACTTTGCCGCAGTTAAAAGTCCAGAGGAAAAGCAATCTACTACACATGCTAGAAGCTAAATCTCTTACTCGAGTGGTTTTCCCCAGCTGTATAGTATCAAATTGAGCTTTCGAGCTTTTTTTCCACAAATAAACCCTAAGCTTCGAAATTTTCAAAAAATTTCCAATCTCCCGATTATTCGCCGTTCATTTTTACAGGCCGAATAACATATTTTTTTCCCCGCAAAAATAATCGAGCGATGAAGAATGCAAGAACGAAGCGAAATCAGGGAGGAATTTAAAAAGGAGATCGATGCGCCGATTCTTCATTTTTTCCCCCCTTTTTTTTTTAAAGGCGATTTTTTCTCAGACTACGCGTCCCGAGCTGCCGTCCGACAGACACGTCGATGCAAACATCGCTCGAGGGGGTAAAGGCGCAAGCTTGGACGTTGAAAAATAAAAAAAAAAAGTAGAGCAAAGAGGTAGAGTAGACGAGTCGTCGGGGCATGGAAAGACGCGATTTTTCCGAGCCAAAGTGAATTAAGTGGATGACGAGTCTCCCCGTGTCGTACACAGATATCAAGTTGCGTCGCTGCGTTAAGCTCAAAATCCCGCACGTGAAAGTAAGGTAAACGATTTAACAATTTCAATTTCGACATTTTCCATACGCGTTAAAACACTCTCCTTTCTGTTCTCCACTGCAAAAGCGTGTATATCGGCACGAATCTAAAAAAAAAAGAGGCGCGTTCAATCTAAAGCCAGGGCTCGGTTCATTCGTCACCTCGGCAATAAAAAAAAAACCATACAATTGCACTTGTCTCGGCCTGATTCCTCGCCACCACCCCCCCCCCATTTCTTCAGCTCCAGTCTGGCATTTATCTTACGAATCGCCGGGGCGATGACAAAAGGGCGCGCAGGGAGAAGGCAGCGGGTTAAAATGACAGACGCCGAGGGATAAGATATTCAACGTCTATATAGAACAGCTCTCTTCTCGGCTATATACAGTAGAGCGAGAGAGACCGGATTGTGTGATTCTTAAAGCTCTGGAAAAAGGCGAGCTCGGCTTTAAAATCCAGTTGCACTGGGCGCTAGGATGGGGGGGGGAAGAGGGGAAGAGGGCTAGTTTCTGAATATTTTAAATAGTCCTTGTTGTCGGCGTTATTTATTGAACGCAATTATTCTTTCTTTCTTTGGCTTTACGGGTAATTTTACATTTTTTTTATCTACCCGAGGCTTCATGGTCTTGGCCGCTTAACAATGGGACGACGATAAACTTGCTAGTACAATAGGTAGATTAATTCGATATTCGTTTGTACTTCTATTCTTTGGTTTCTTCTTTTTTCTTCATTTTTTCTTCTTGCCTTTTTTGCCTTGACAAATCTTGAGACTTGATGCAGGTTGGCTTGGTTATACTCGGTTAAATGTTCGAGGTAGATTAGGGAAAACTTGAAGGGCGGGCTTGAAATATTTCAAATGCGGTTTCGACGATTCTGCATTTTCAGTTTGTTAACGGGGACAAATGATTTTAGCATGACAAGGCATAATAATAAACACAAGTGGTACATTTTGTTTTTATGAAAATAAGAGTCATAACAGAAAGTCGGTAATTATAATGTCTTAAGACTTGGGGGTCTCGGTGAAAAACTTGCTTTTCATTCGAGTTATGTGGCCAAGCTAGAAAGGTAGAAATATCTGATGTATTTTAAAACCAACGCCCGTTGGAGAGAGAGAGAGAGAGAGAGAGAGAAACAAGGAATCCACAGGTTTTTTTTTTCAGTGGCGGACTTGTTTTTTTCCCTATTGTCTACGGGTCGACTTTTAGTCTGGCTTTTTCTGCATATTAGTGTACGGTTGTTGAATGAGAACACTTGTAATTGCTGTTTTTTGCGCTTCGTCCCGTACATTAATGCCTTCGCCGTTATGAATCGACAAAGATTTTCAATTCTAAAGAATTTATCAAGCCTCCGAGCTTAAAGAAATACTTCAAAATTTTACTTGATCGTCAATTTTTTAATGAAAATTTCAACTATCACCTAAAATTCGGATTTTATCGAGAAGAAAAGTCACGATACAACCTCATAGAAGTAACAACATCCGCGTTAATTTTACAAAACAGCCTCGCGAGCAGCCGGCACTAGCCGTACATCCGGGAATTTCCCGTCAGAATTTAATAAACATAACGTGGCAGAGCCGACATAAATGCGGGCGATATTAAATTTCAATAATTCCTGGACTACAGCGACAAGGGAGTAGGAGACGCGTGCGCATTTTTCAGCCTTCGAAAATCGATGGAAAAAAAACGCGCGGCATAAGGTCTCTCTTCTCCTCTGTCCCGACACAAACAAAACAAAAAAAAAATAAGCATCGAGCTCTCATTATCGAGGGTATATAGAGGGAAAAAGCAGTTCGCGGTCTGGTACGCATAGCAGGAGCCGCCCTTGAGGCACACCCAGGCTCTATGTACCATAGAGAAAGCCATTCTCATTCCGGTAATGTTGCGGGGGATTCATTGGAACACGGGCTTAAGGAGTGTAACGACGGCGTATAAACGTTGGGGCAAAGAATGCCTTTGATTCAAAGGGCGACATTTTCATTTTTTTTTATTTTTCAACGAAGCTCGCGCGTTTGATCAAGGATAAACGTTGGATTTGTAAAAGATCGTTTCGAGAGAGACAGAGCGCGCGGGGGCGAATTGGAATTTAATTATTGGAGAGCCAGTTAGACGGGGGCGCCCGTCGAAATTGATCGAGGAATTGTTACAGCGCGTTTATTGTCCCTTGCCACCTCGTTCCCTCCGCGTTATTGTAATTTAATTAGCGTTATACGCGTCGCGATTGGAATGACGCTCTCGGTCTTGTACTCTCTGTCTCTCTCTCTCTCTGTTCGAAGTTATGTTGGAGCGTTGATTAAAAATCTTGAGTTTTTTCATTGCTATATCTCTCGGCAATGGCTCTTTTTAGCTATTGTTCCGGTGAAGCCAAAGGCTTCGATTTAATTGTCGAAACGCGATACTCCACTGCTCATTCGGCTCTACCCATGCTGCGATTAAAATTTCCGAGATCATTCGAGATAATAGTCGAAGCTTTGATAAATTTAAAAAAAATGAATTCCTCTTGCGTCAAGCAAGTTATGGCACTGTAACACCCCCCCTTCCCCCCCGAAGTGTCAGGCTGAAAGAAGAAAAAAAAAGTGGTGGAAAAACGAGCGCTTACTTTGCATTCTCACTCGTGGCCTGCGAAATTTTTTCATTTATCTCGCCATGCAATAGCTCGACGCTTACGTCTGGTTGTTAAAGAGGGATGATTAAAAGGACCGCGCGCGGTGTCGCGATCGATATTGACTTCTTGCTGGCGCGTTAAAGCCGATATTAAAAAGGGGAGAGGCGGGGGTCTAGGGAGCAAGAGGAGAGGACGGTATCAGCGAAAGCAGCGAGAACCAACGTCATTGGCGTCCGTCTTCCTGCTTATGATTTTTCTCCGACTTTGCCCCCCCGACCCCTCTCGAGACAACAATAACACGCGCGCGCGAACATCACGAGACATCTTCTATTCTCTAGTCCCAGTGTCCCGGTATATCTCGCGCGCCTTTTTCTCGACCGGCTGAGCCTCCTCAGCAATCCCCCCCCCAGCTTCTTCCCAAATACTCCACGTACCGGTAATGCCCCGTCTTACGACTCTTTGATCTCCACCCAGCTTTTCCCTCTTCTTCTTCCAATCTATCTTTACTCGGTGCGCGAAGTGAAGTCCGATTTTTCACGTCCACTACATTGCGCTGGCCAACCTTGCCTCTCTTTCTTCCCCAACGTTCTGGCGCCAAGCCACACAACGTCTCCTAGCGGGGCCTAGCTTTCCCTTTGTGCAGCTGCGCGCACACAGACACACACACAGACACAGACACAGAGAGCGTCCCCGGCGCGCGGTGAGGCCGACCTACTTTTGTATCGCTTCGATCCGCCGGGGGCTTCGCAATGCCGGGCCTCGTCCCTATAACCCTCTCTTCCTCACCCCTCTAGTTACCCCCGAAGATGCGTCGACAAACGAGCAACCCCCCTCTCTCTCTCTCGTACACACCCTCTCCAGTTACGTAGGCACACTCAAGTCGATTCGGCCCATTCGATTCGCATTTCCGATCGATTCGCCCACGCGCGCTGTTTGACTGCCGCTGTGTGTATCCACCGATGTTCCTCTCCTTCTCCCCCTTCCACTGTGACGCTGGGTTGTTGCACACGAGACCCGACCCGCATTTTTCAACACTGCCAAAAGTACTCAACGTCGCGGAGAGAGAAGAGGCTTGCGCAGCGAAAGAGATTAGCGTCGGAAAAAAGGAAATGTTTTTCTTTCTTTTTATAGCCTTTCGGAAAAATCTTTGGAAAAATTGTTGACGGAAATGGGATCGAACCGAATCTCCCCGAGGTCTGTCTCTTTCAAGCCCCGCGCGCCTATTTGCTCGTCCGTATTTAGATCCCGGTATAGCACAACGTTGCGCCTTTTTTTTATATAAAGCCGTTTATTTCTGTATCTTCGACGCGGCGCATCGATGAAAAACAATACAGCTAACAGGCGTCGCATTCCTTTCGCATCCGAATCGTTTTGCAATTCCATTCGAGCGCAAATAGACCATGTCGCACTCCGGCGCGTAATACGTTTGCTCCTATGCATACTCGCTAACTTCCACCCCTACATCCCTCTCTGTGTTCCAGCCGTTTGCTTTCATTCGAAGCATATCATTGCTTATCCGTCGTTTATTCGTCTCATTCGCCAGCCCTTGTCGTTCCGATAAACACCGCGTTTATTTTAAAATTCGCAATTTTTGTTTTTCGCCCCTCTTAAATTTCGATCTACATTTTCAAATAACGCCAATAACAATTTTCATTTACTTCTCTCCCCCCCCCCCCAAAAAAGAAAGAGAAACTACTTTGAAAGGCCTCTTCTTTTTGGAGAAAGAGAGAGAAAAAAAAAGAAGCTTGGCAAGCTGCGCCGAAAAATTTCGAGCAAAGAAGGCAAAGAAAAGAGAGAGCGGAAAAAAACAGCCGTAAATCGATAGCATTCCTACTCGTCCGCTGGAAATGAAAAAAAAAGAGAAAGAAGCATTCAGTGAAAAATCTGCAGGCCCGAGGCCTACACGTGTACATTCTCTCTCTCTTGACTTTTTGCCGCAGAGTTCGTGGAGAAGCGATGCGGGGAGAACGGACGCTGGGACGGCAAGAGCGGGCCGTCGAGCGAGCAGGACTCGCCGAGCGGCTGGACCAACTACACGACCTGCTTCACCCCGGAGATGCTGCTGCTCATGCGGAAACTTTACACCGGCAGCGCGGACCTTGCCAACGTAAGTTGCATATACCCTTAAGCGGCTAAGACGAACGACGAGGCGAAGTTTGACGAATTATTCAAGTTGTCGCGGCCTTCGGGCGGCTTTTTGCGCGACGGGAAGAACAAGCGAGTGCTTGGGAAGAACTTTGCGATTAGTTGCCGGGACAAATGCTCGATTGCGAAGGAAAGGGGGAGGGTATATCTGCTGGAAATTCATTCGCTTGTACGAGTTTTTGTCTTGAAGGAGCGGCGGCTGGAACGAGAGAAGATATCCGATCGTTTCGGGAGCGCTGAAATCAGCTAATTGCTCGGTTAAGTTGTTTTCCTGTTGTAGAGCTGGCAAGGGATTTTTTTTTTGTAATCGAGTTTAAGATTTTCACTGAGGTGATATTGGAGACGAGGCAAAATTACGAACAGGATGTACGTGATTGTGCAACGTGATATAAATTTTATTTTCTAATTATCAAATGGAACAGAAGCATTAAATAAATCGGAAAGAAAGAGGTCGGAGAAGAAGTGGAATCGGAAAAATCGGAGCGATGCAGGAAACTCGCGCGTTACTCTCTCGCTTGGTATACTATATATGCCAGAGGCCGAGTCGTAAAGAGAAGAAGAATTTCCGGACTGTCAGATGCGCTTGGAGTAGCGAGGGAAAAGTGACCAAGCGCGCTGCGACAACGACGCCGAAAATGGCGCGAATCCAAGTGGAAAAGTGTATTCCGAAGAGAAACGAAATAAAAAAAAAACGTTCGATTCGTATATACGAGTGGATTGACGAGCTGGAATAAATAGTCTTAGAAGACATCCCCCCCCCTTATATTCGTCGCGTCTCGAGTCAAAGGTTATCGTAATGGAATTATTAAAACAATGTGTCATTGGAGCGCTGCCAATAAGCGCGAAAAGAAAAGGGGGATTATAAAAAAAAACGTAAAACGAAAAAGGGAAGTACGGTCGGGCCGTCTGTTGAATAATTGAGAGGGCCGTAGCGAGTAATGAGCGTGCAAACTTATTATTTATGCCGGCAACGATTTTTCCATGAAAAGTGCTCTTAAATATTAAAGCCCAGGCAACGCGCGGAGAGAAAGCTGAATGGGCCGCGCGCTAGCGTTAAACATTACGGCATATAAATATATCGTCGCTCTTCCTCTCTCTCTCTCTCTCGTATGGTAGTTACGTATCGCTCATTGTTATGCGCCGAGGTAAATACGCCGAGTTATGGGAATATAAGTGACTTTCGCGATAATCGCGCGTTCAAAGCTATGCCAATTTTTAATGAGAAACGCGCGCAAAACGTCTCGCAATCGCTATGCGTGTTTTTTTGTTTTTTTTTTTTAAATATATTTGTCGTCGCTCGCGCGCGACATTATTTATTATTAACCGCACGACTCCTCTATAGCAGCGGAGCTCTTCCGTCCTAGAGTCCAATACCAATTAAGGTTAATTGCGAGTAGCTGCAGCGGAACGACGACGGCGACGCGAGTGCGCGTCCAGTCCTAAAACCGTGCGCGCCAGTGATACAACAGCGTACTTCGTCAGACGACCTCTCCACCCGAGTAATCGCGTTAAAATACCGGTCTGGGGGGGGAAAAAAAAGAAACACCACAACCCCATCAGCAGGGAAAGGGTCGTTATCCACACTCGGCCGAGCTAATCCGCGAGGCTTCGTAAAATATTCACGCGTCGCTCTTTCTCTCTCGTATATATATATATATATATATATACGTATATATGCACACCTTTAAACTGGGCGCTCGATTAAAAGTAAACAGCAGTTACGGAGCGCCGATCCGTATATACACACGCCGGTAGGGTTCGTCGATTGCAAGCCCGACGACGCGGAATCATTCGATCCTCCCTGGATGTTTGTTGCTAGCTGTAGCCCCCCCCCTCCCCCTCTCCTCCCCAACTGTATACGTGCGAACGTTCGCTGATAGCCAGAGAGTGGGCGCAACGGCAATTTTCCGGATTAACGCGCTTTCACGCGTGTTTGTTTTTTGGGTAGGGAAAAAAAAAACGAAACGAGCTGGCGAAGACGCGTCGGATCGTCGATTTTCGTGGGATTAACGGGTTGTCCCGCTTATTTTTAATGACTTACGATGATTAACGCTGGCCGAGGAGATGACGATGCTGATTGGATTTTCGAGTTTGAGCGCAATTCTATTTTTGTCGCTTGACGTGAAATTCTTGCGGAAAAACGAATCATTGGGTTTGATGGTTTTACGAATGGCTTTGGCTGTGAATAATTGAACGACAACATGTTTTATTGCTATTTAATATCCTCATAAAAATGTTTGTGTGAATATAGATCAGGCTCGATATTGCCGCAAAGACGAGATACCTGGAGTTCGTTGGACTAAGCGTATCCTTAACGGCACTACTGATATCCTTATTGATTTTCTGTCGATTCAGGTATCTTAATACCAAGTTTAAATTCACTGTCGCTCATCACATCGATTGCATGCAATTTGCGCGCTTCAATCGCATTTATTTTTTAATGCTCGATCGCCCGCGCTGCTCTCTTATGAGTTTACGATCGCTTAATAGTCTAAAAATGAAACTACACGGGCCGGGGGTTTATAAAACTTGGATTTATTTCAAAACATCAATTTGCCATTACCGTTCGAGAAGAGAGCCTGAAATAAATGCAAATTTTTTCATTTAACAAATTAATGAATATTCATGCACTGCCGGGCCTGAAAATATAACTTGTCAGTGTTTTAAATTGCTTTTACATTTCAATTAATTTGTCACGCTGTATTTCTGGACTGTATTATTTTTTTCTTGATCAGGGCCGGTTATCGCGTATAGATATAATTTTAATTTTCGAGAAATAGAAAAATGCAAATCCAGTAGATAAAGCTAGTTTCAAAATTTGTCGTAGAGCAAATTAAGTTACATGAATAAACATGCAATCATTTACACTTCATTACATCATAATATCTTGGAAAAAAATACACTAACGAAAAATTCAATAAAATTTTCTCAAAAAAAAAAAAAAATAAATAAACTTGTTCAAGATCGCTGAGAAACACAAGGACGCGGATTCACAAAAATCTCTTTATTGCCATGGTGATTCAGGTCGTCATAAGACTAACGCTGTACATAGATCAAGCTCTCTTCAAGTCCAAGGCGGACGGCCAGCAGCTTGGCATCCAGAGCATAGTGAGTGCAAGCTTATATTATACACACGCGCATAAATTTCCGAGCGATATTTTTCCTCTCGCCGAGAGCCCGGCATGTGAAAAATAGCATAACCGGCGCGCAAGTAATAGAAAGTAATTTAGCAAAGCTCCGAAGCAAAAAAAATGTAGATTGCGATGTACTATATACTTTAAGTAGATACATGACGTATTAAGTCAGACGTGTCAAGGAAGTTTCGTTTCATCTTGTCTCTTGCAATATTAACGAGCGTACACACGCGCCTGTGCACTTGATCCGCTGCTGTCAATGTCGTTATTTATGCTTTCGCGAGATTTTTTAAAATAAATTTTTGTGTTTACGCATACGCGATTCGAGCTTGATAAAATTTTACATGTACGAAAACAAAGTGGAAAATCAAATTGTTGATTCGTTTAAATTTGTTAAAACCAGCGCGTCCCTGTAACTTTTGCCTGCATAAATAAATAAATATTATTTTCATTTGAAAAATAATAAATAAAATACATATGTTTGATCGCAAGCTTTCGCGATTATTATCAGTTAAATCCCCAGCGCGTTGCTCTTAACGATTTCGTAATAAAATCTCTCTTGATTCTGAACAAGCGGTATCGCATCGAAATTTAACGCGCTTCTCTCCGAAATGCCAATTTGATCAATGAAATTTCAGCCCGTTCTCTGCGAGGCTAGCTACATTCTGCTCGAGTACGCAAGGACGGCGATGTTCATGTGGATGTTCATCGAAGGTCTCTTCCTGCACACTATGGTAACGGGTAAGATGAAGGCAATACCACTTTATACACAATGCACCAACTCGTGCGTGCCATACTTATCCTCTCTCGTTATACGCTCTTTTCTCGTTATATTCTCTTATTTTTCTTGGCCGGTATTTTTAGTTGCCATATTATTTTTTTAAAAGGTGCTTTTTAATGTGATTACTCTTAATTATGGAATATTATTGGAAAGATCGTCGGTGATAATCCAAGTTGAATGATAATGTATTATAAAGCTTTTATTAATTGCTTATTAAAACTTTGAGTTTTATCTATCATAAACATAACGTTGTATGCGCAATATTTTAAAAGTACGAAACTAATTAACATTTTTTTTTCAACTCGCTCGTATTACACACAATAGCTTTCAATTCATAACCGCCGATTAATTATCCGTCAATTTCATCAGAATAAACTTGAAAAAAGTTTGTATTACGTATTCGTGCTTGATTTTTTACTCATCAAAATCATACGATTGATTTCTCTAATAAATTCTGCAATTCTCGCGCTTTTTCGCAAAACAGCAACCGTCTTCCAAGAGACATCGTATTACCGGATATACCGTCTCATCGGATGGGGCTACCCGATTATCATGACCACGACCTGGGCCATCATCACAGCTCTTTACTTTCATCCGTCAAAGTAAGTACCAAGCTCTTTCCACCTTTTCTCTTACACCTCTTCCCTCCGTACGCCCTTTGTCATTAAAGTCACCCACCCACCCACCCACACACACACACACACACACACACACACACACACACACACCCGACTGGCTCACGTATACATCCAGCACGCGCGAAAAACTCGCCGAGAGCATTATTCATCCTGCTGCGCTCGGGATTTTTCCACCGAAAAAATTTTCATATTTCACGTTACCTTGAATGAAAGTGTGCGTGCCATTTTTATCCGGGCTGCAACGCCCGCTGCTCGATTTTCCCCCTCTACACACGCGCATGAAAACCGCGCGCGTGCAACGCACGCACACACGCGCGCGCCCTGATGCATTATTAACCGCGATATCAAATATGTTACTCGAAACGAAATTTCAATTTATATACTTTTTCGTTTTCCCCTTCATTTTTAATTATAACGAAGCCTTGTGCATATCTCTGTTTCCATTACCGAATTAATCATTCGGAGAGAGAGAGAGAGAGAGAGAGAGAAAGCTGGAGAGCGATATACGTGTATATACACACACGCGTACTATTGTGTCCTGGAAAATGAGGTCATTATGATGGCTCTCAATGTACACTAAACCCGCGTATGAAAGGACCAAGTCGGGAAAGCAGACGTGTTTTAATGAAATGCCGCGCCAGCAATGTAAATGTACTCTCCCCCTCTCTCCCCGCCCCGTCCCGCGGACAAATACGCGAACGAAGCTCTCATTCAACAAATTGTAAAACAAGCGTATTTGTTTCGAGCAAGTGATATATATCCGCGCACGCTCGTTTACATTAGCAAAAGCGGTATATCGAAAATTTACGAAGAGTAGCGGACGGTAAAATACACGAGGGAAAGAAGCGATTCGTCGCTCTAAACAATCGGGGGGGTCGCGCTAACGCTTATTACATATAGCTCGAACTCGCTACAAAGTTGATGAAGCATTGAAAAGTCAAGCGCCTCGTATATCCCTGAGATTTCACGTGACCGTCGAGAAAAAAAAGCAACTGTCTTATTCTGTGCTTTCAGATGCTGGTGGGGCTACAATCTGACCTTGTACTTCTGGATCCTCGAGGGACCGAGAATGGCCGTGATACTGGTAAAGTGTATTTGCCATTTATTTTTTTCTAACTCTCTCTCTCTCTCTCTCACTCTCTGCCTTTATAATATCCAAAGCGAGAACGTCCCTCGGAGTTTACCTTGTCCCGTCGGATATCCGTAGATCGGATTACGCGAGGGGGGGGGAGGGGAAGGGGGGAAGGAGGAGGTCGCGGATCAGCAAGTGGAGATCGCGAGAGCTTGCAGGCTGACGTGCGGCTCTTTTGTTTGTTTCCAGCTCAACTTCTTCTTTCTTCTTAATATAATACGAGTGCTCGTCGTCAAGCTGCGCCAAAGCCACACCAGCGAGATCGAGCAAGTACGGTAAGTCTTACACATCTGGTCATACCGCGCTATACTTTTATCTTACGACGATTACCTCGGTCTTTTGTTCATCCGCGTAAGCTCTCTTGTAAGCGGGATTTGCGCGTACGTCTAAATGTACATTTACATGGCGATTACCAAGGGATTTTACTTATTTCATTTTCTCCGGCCCTATCGAATTACTTTTCTAGTGCTTACAGCGTAATTTTGTCCTTGTATTACCGCGTATTTAACGATCCGAGATAATGCAATATGGTATCAATAACATAGACACGTCTTGTAACGTCATTAAATTTAGGCAACGCTGCGGCGTAACTTGCGTATCACGAGCAACCAAATTATTTTCGGTAAAATCAAGCGCGCTTCTGTTTTACGCTCGAGCAACTCGCTAACGACTCCAAGAGTTCGATTTCAAGCTCCCAGGCTTATAGCTCCGCGCGTGTAAAAAAAACTCCTACGCTCTTATACACCGGGGCTATAGACCACCGCGTCCGAGCTTGCGTGACGTGGAACCACGAAGCGCGCAAGTTGTCTCCCGCGTAATTACTGGACTGCCCGTCGCGCGACAGTCCGGCGCAACTAATTGTCTGCCGCGCTTCGGAAGAAGACGTCGAGAGGCTACTTCCTCGTGATCTTTCTTTTTCTTTCTTTTCTTATCGGAAAATAAAGGAACAACGAAAAAATAACAGGAGTAAACGAGAAATTATCGTAGAGGGTATAGAAGAAAAGAAACTCGGAGTAATGGCTGTCACGCGTAATGTCAGTCTATATACAGGCGTTAATGTAATCGACGATTTTTTTTTCCCCCGAGCCAAGTGAATCCGTCGAATCGAGGCTCATTATTGGGACGTTGCGCTGTCTGTTGCAGGAAAGCAGTGAGGGCCGCACTGGTTCTGCTGCCCCTCCTGGGAATCACGAATCTCGTATCCATGACCGAGGCACCCCTGGATAAAAGCGTCTGGAAGTTCGCGCTCTGGTCTTACTCCACGTACTTTCTGACCTCATTCCAAGGCCTCTTCATAGCTACCCTCTACTGTTTCCTCAACGGCGAGGTAATGCTATTCCCCCCCCCCTGCCGTAATGCCTATAGACCCGCGCGCACCCATAGTAGACACTATACGCCTGTCTGCTGTTTATTAAACGCAGGCACGAGTCTAGATCGAAGGCAAAAATTATACATCGAGCGCTGAGGTAACCGTTACACGTTGCTCGAACGAATTAAAATGTGCGTTAGGCTTAAAGGGCAGCGAGCGAACGTGACCTCCCTTTGAAGCGCTCAATTCGCTTTAACGTATACTCGACTGCTCGCGCCCGGATAATTTGCGGTCGTTTCGGGAAATGAAGATTTATTTTATGGCTAGATGTTCCACTTGGAAATTCGTGTGTTTTCGCACTGGCTCGCGCTGTTATCTGCTGATAATGGGCAAGTTGCTCGAACTAATAAAGCGACGGAAGTGGTTTTAGTTGGTCGTAACAATTATACGCGGAACTGACTGTACTCGAGCTGGTTTCTTTTCAAGTTAAGAGAAATAGACGTGTCCGCAGTGATTGCGCTATCGATCAAATTTTCATTTTCCACTTCTGCCGTCGGACGTACAATCGTTTATAAATTTGTAACAATTAACTAACGGCTGGTTATGAATACCTGACCTTTATCGAAGCTTATACACTCGATCCTCAAGTACATGTTTTATGATCAATAAACCATTTGTCAATGGATCGTGTTATTTATATTTCCATGATAATCGTAATAATCGGAGAACGTGGAATACAATTCAAAATCGAATTTTTCGGAAAATTTTTCGTTTGCCGAATTCTCAAGGTAGTTTAGAATTTCCAGGGTCTGGTATCGATTTGCAAAACGGCTGCGAGGCATAGTATAGAAAGCAAACATTAGCTAATTTTGTGATATTGATGTATTTTTAGAGAATAAAAGAAAAATGAGTGTTTGATAATTTATATTGATATTCAATGATATTTCTTTGCAAAAACGTTAATTTGTAATATGTTTTGACGAAAAAATTTCATTATTTTTTATAGAGCACTTCGTTTATCGCGCACTAGAACGTTTTCTCAGTTTAATTAAATCCGATAATTATTTTAACCAATTTCTTTTTTTTTCGAAAGTCTGAGAGTTGATCTCATTACCGAGATCATCCCAATGTCAAATATAGGCGCGCATACATAGTTTTAATTAATTTTTGTTATATCCAGCAGTTGTAACTAAAAAACATTAAAATTAAACCAATTCGAATTACACAATCTTTCATTAATTACCAGTCAAACATTTGTCTAGTAAATTAACGAATCATTCAATTTACGTAAAAACACACATACGCACAAAATCTTTGCTCTCCACTTGATTAAATTTTTATAAAAAAAAAAAAATTGCAGGTGAGGCTGGCTTTGAGAAAAACGATTTCCACATATCTGTCGGCGCGAGGCTCGGACAACACGAGACGCCAATCGACCGTAAGCGGTTGCCAACCACAACGAATGGCTTTAAGTAAGGAGCACACTATTTTTAACCTTACCTTCATAAACTTCGCCACGCCCTATTCAACAAAAAAGAAATATACGTAAAATCGTAAACTTAATTAAACTGTTGAACAAGTTTATAATCCTTTTTGTTGTTGGCTAAAGTAACATTTATCGCTCGCAGCAGCAAACTCTCTCTTTCTCTTCCTTTCTCTCGCTCTCTCTCTTTCTCAACACATTTCTCGAACTACACACCAATCCCCCCCGTCGAGCACAAAAGATTACAAAAGCCGAGACATACTTTAAACTTTGCTCGTGTAAAGCCCAAGTCCCGCCAAGAGAAAATCGAGAGCCTTCGGAAAGTCTCAAAAGAGACTGGCATACCGAGAGATCCGCGGACCATGCGCACACACCGCCAGAGCCAAAGCACTATACTTCCCCCCCTTTTTTTTCGTCGTATATACACCAGTCAATATTTAGCCAGCCGCCAAAAAATTCCGGCATTCAACCCTACCAGCACAATAGTCCTCCGTCACGAAGTCCCCCCCCCCCCCGCCACCCCTTTCCACCGCCGTCCTCGAGGGCAAAGCAATTTCGCGGAAAATTTTCCAGCGCGCATTCCCAATTCCAAGAGGCCAAGCCGCGGGATGCAGTGAAGATATACAATATATGCGCGCGACTGTGTGTTTGTGTGTGTCTGGTTGGCTGGCCGCTTCTCCAACGTCGTAGCCGCGGCTGGTTTAATATTCTTGGATTAACCGCGCGGTCTCCGCTTTATCGTGCCGGCCGTGGCTAATTGTAACGGCGCCCCGCTTATACCCATCCGCATTGCCGAAATATAACCGCCGAGCGTTGGGGGCTTTTTAAATTTCGGGAAAAGACGAATTTTACATAAAGCCGCCGGAAAATGTCTTCCATCTCCTTCTCTCTCTCTGTCTCTAAAGCAAAGGATTTTCGGTACATAGTATAAAGCTATGCGATTAAATAAAATGCGCACACAGGGAGTTTAGCCATGCGCAGTCCGGCTGGTAGTAAGATTTCATTATGTGCTGAAGCTGCGTCGTCTTTGTTCGAGCCTGTACTTTTTTTTTATAGTTATAAAGGCGCAAGAAGCCAAGATCAGGCCGGGCGCTGGCTGGATCAGGCTGTGCTGTCGCGGAGGAAATGTACCGGCGACCGATCGCACCAGCGAGTAAGTTAATCGGCTTTCTTCTTTCTTTCTCTCAACTTATTTTTTTTTTTCATCTTTGCAAGCAACACAAATATTATAAGGAATTTTACCCGTGTAATCCTTAGCGAAAACTTTTTAAATTAAAAAATGTTTAAATTCCTTTGCCATTTGTTATGGAGAAACACGCTCTTTTTTATATTCGCGAGCCTTTGCTTTTATGCACAAGAGATTTTATTTTTTAGCTTAGGGAGATATAGTTCTTTTTTTTCCAAATCTTGTACATATAATATTGTTTTTTTTTTAAATTGAATTTTTTTAGTGAATATTTTAGCCGTCTTTTTTAACATAATTCACTCAATTGATCGATATTGTTTAAAATTGTAAATTTTCTCATTTCATATTCTACACCGTTTCAGTAGTACTAGCTTTCTTTTTTAATATCTCACTACACTGTATATAGCAACCTACAGTACGAACACGTTATTGATTTTAGTAATTAGTTTGCATTTAACCGTAAGGGTTGCATTTCTAGAAGTAAATTTTAATGAATTCACAAAAAGTAATCTAGAAAATTTTCAATTGCAAGTCAATAGTATGAATTTTCAAAATATTTTCATAATCGAAATTCATGCAGCATTAATATCGAAATGACTACGAATTTCGTACTAGAAATTCCGCTGTATAACTCTGAAATAACATTTGTAACGTCAGTTTTGAAATAATATTGACTCTCGGCGATATGGTTATCTAATGTAAATGTGCTTAACTTTTACATTTTCTTGTTCGACGATAAAAATTTCATAAATATTATCGAATTAAAGCTGAAACATCGAATGCACTTGGGGGAGACAATAGTAAAGGCAGCGTGACTAAATTAGAAACACTTCTTGGAATAAAACTGAAATGTACAGCTTAGTAGTGCCTTGAAACGATATCTTGGCTGATCGACGAGAGAATTAATTAATTAAACTTTGTCGCGAGCGAGAGAGTTGAAGGTATAGCTGTGAACTTTACAATGCGCGTCTATTGTACCCTTTTACTTGAAATCTGGGTTAATATGCCGAGTTAGGTCAATGATCAATTTCTCACAAATTCAATTTTTTAATAATTCGTCGTGACTTTTTCTAACCGTGTAAAAATCATTGTTCAATTGTTTTTTTTTATTCCGCTTGATATCAAAATACCTTAGTACATACAGAGAATCGTGTACATAAAAACCCATCGCCATTTAATTTTTTTTCTTTCTCTTTTCGAGCGAAAACCTCACGCCCATAAAGTGTACAAACACCCGAACCAAAAGACTTTCCATCTCCCCCCATTGAAAAAAAAGAACCCCGAGCAAAAAAAAAGAATTCAATTTCAACCTTTCAAACGCCAATCGTCGAAATCGTCTGCAACGGCACTTTAACATAAAATCAATCGAGCACACGGTAGAATTGAATGGCATTCACTGGGACGTTTGACGACGACGGCCAAACGCCAGTCAGCAGCAATTCCTCGCAAATCAGTGCAGCCTACCATTAGCGACCGTGTCCCGACGCACTTTTCAAGCCCCCCCCCCCCCACCACCAACCCCCTACGCACTTTTTATCCCACGTCTTCCGCCCGCCTTTATATTTATGCTTTTGATGTTTCTTTGAAACGAAAGAAGAAAAACGAACAAGCGATACCATTTGCAGAACAAACTTATAACCATGGTGGTGTCGGCGGCTGAGAGAGGAAGCCCAACGGGGACCAGTCGTCCTAACCGCAGTAGCAGTAGCAGCAGCAGCAGTCGCGGCGGTTGAGCCTTAACGCTTCGCCCACCAGGCCGGTTGAGAAGCCCCCCCGGGGCTCGACTCCCTCGGGAGCCTAAAAGCTCAAGGTCGCGGCTGAGGAGGGAGCCGTGCTATATAGACTGCCGCCAAGTCGCGCGGCGGATAACCGCGCGCGGCTCGGACATACATAATACGATCTATCCTATGAACTACATACACGACGCTCGACGTATGCCCGCGCGTCCTTGTATTCCTTGTCACGAGATTCATCCGGGGAGCTACTCTACTTGGACGGCAAACCGAATCATTGCGGTTAAGTTCGTTGACTTTTATATAATATATAGTTCGATTGTGTGAATAAAAAAAAAAAGAAATAACGAGGAGGACGACGAGAGGGTGTATGATATCGAGAGGCGCTCACTTTCCTCACCTGCCCCCATTCGATTATGCACTTGGTAATATAAAGGAAAATAACTTTACCAAGTTCGAAGCTCGTGTTTTACTTAGCGCACAGAGACGGTTTGTCCTTAGACTTCACTCTCTCTCTCCCCCTGTCTCTTGAGTCTCATGCAAGTTTCCGAAACTCCTCGAGGCGAATCACATATACCTGCGATCGATACGACCGCCTTCGTTTCTCTCCCCAACCCCCCGCCCCTCCTTCTCCTCCTTCCCCTGTATGACAAAAGTTAATATTTCATGGCTCACTTCCCTTGGCTATATACGCTACGTGTTTCTATTCAGGCGACTCCACGTCGATGTATGCTCTCTCCCCCATACAGCTAGGAGGGCTGCGCTCTAGCTTCTTCAACGATTCGCAAAAGAGGAACACTTTAAAAATGAAACTTTCATGCCCGGGGAATATTGGAATTTCAAAAAAATTAGCCACTATCCTGTATATATACGCGGAACGCACGCGGTATCTTACGTACACATACACAGCCCGACGGATCCCACGCAGCTATTTTCGACGTTGAGTCGCCTGGTATTGCGCGCCCCTCAGGGTGAAAGAAGCACTTGACACTTGAGCGCGCGCGCGCGTTTAGCGGATTTGCACATATATGTATATGCATATATATACGTGCCACCTGCGAGAGCTCTCGTGAGTCAATAGCTCTGCGGTTGCATTTACGACGCTCTCGGTCTTTTGAGCTATCCTATATTCCTCGAAGATTTGATTTTACATCCGTCACTAGTCGACGCGCGTTATATTGGCTGTAAAAGCAGATAAATTTATTGTCTCGGTTTGAGGAAGGTGTCGGTTATCAATGACGATGGAAAATGTGAAATTTCAACGGATATATAACGTCTATTGTCTATTTTCAGATTTTAGCTTGACTAACACTCTTCTCGGATATTTTTAATAAAAAAGAGAAACTTTTCTGCATAGCTTTTATATAAATTTTAATGTATTCGAAATGATAGAGGATATTGCTAGATCTACATCGATAATCGTTACAATGATCTACTAAAGAGATTTAATTTATTGCCTAGTGTTTAAAGACAAAAAACTTTTTGGAAATAACATAGTTTAATAACTTGTCGAACAACATCAAAATTATGACGTATATTTATCGTTGCACGCGAGCAAAAAAATAAACAAAGAAAAAATTGAATAAGCTTAGGAATATACTTACTGACGTCATCGTGCGCAACTTACGTGACCTAGCTCAATCCCTTGCTAAACGACCTAAATTAACAGTAATTTTTCTCGTTAATTTTTCTTGTATAATCTCCAATTTTACGATATACAAATGACTATAATATCAAAAGGAATTAAGATTCTATTGATCGACTAAAGTACCAAAGTGCTTGAAAAAAATCTACTTTGTAAAAGAACTGATTCAACGTTAAATTCTTGATTATGATTCAAATCGTGCTTATAAAACTATTCTTGATTATAATGAATAAATAGGCGCAGGAACGCACAGCTTGTTACATAAGACAACTTGTAGTTATAGCTCTGGATAAAAATTATTTTTTTACACATAAAACGTATACGATTAAAAATTAAGAATTTCAAATTTGTACTGTTAACTTAAAATCTAAATTTTTAATAGAAAAAACACGTGGTACAAATTGAAGCCAAACAAATTTTAAAATTGTTACAGTAACACATCGATTAGATCAATAAACAACAAAGCTCTAGTGTCAAGACTTTTTTCACCGTAAAATACGAATCAAAATCTACCTGAATAATACTGAAAACGAGTCGTCATGCAAAAACGAAGACTATGTTCTTAACCAGAGATGAAAATTTATTAGATTTAATTACCGAGACAAAGAAAAATGCACGGAATATGAAAATTGATGACTAAGCTTCAAATTGTTCACAAAAGTTTGAACACTGATTATTGGTTATTAACAAATTTTTCATCGCCACACAGTCATTATCTTTCAAGTGATTCTAATTTCGTGAGTTCTTCAAATTCAATTATAATTCGAAAAATTTAGATTTCTCATAAAATTGTCACAACTTTCCTGTACTTTCAAAATCCTTGTTGAACATTTTATAATACGCGAAAATATTTAGCTGGTCTGCTGATTCTATGGTTAATATCATAAAAGTTTGGGCCAAGAAGTACACTTGTTTGTTTGTCACAAAAATTTTTTGTAAATAATTTAGCTTCAAAATATCGGCCAATTTATTTTAAATGAATTTACATTCTAATTACTATTTATGACATTTATGAACGAAACAATCAAAATAAATAAGTTTAGGTCATCAAGAATAATAAAATCCGAAAATAATTTTTCAACAATAGTTAATAAACGTTCAAACACCAAAGCAAGACAACGAAATGAAATTAAACGTAGAATTGAGTAGACCAACTGAGACAAATTTTTACCATAACTATAGATGAAAATTTATATTACGTGAATATGAAGTAAAACTGTTAAGTGTGTGCGTTGGTGTTGACATAATATGAAACGAACGACTGTCTTTTTTAATATTTTGCAAGAGATATATATTTTTAAGCTCAATGTGTGAAGAGAACTTTGTGATAAAAAAACACATTCTGTATAAAACAATAGATAAATGCGATAATGAATAAAAGTGAGATAAGAATAAGAAGATAAATTAAGTATATTTACATTTAATTACAGCTACTGTGTATGATTGGTTAATTTTTCTAAGTTTTTTGTAAAAAAAAGACATTACTCAACTCTTTCTAACACGTGTTTCGTTGAGCTTATTATGAAAATGTAGCATGGAATCTTAAAAGAAATATATTGATGAGTTTTATGCAGTCGTACGTGTCAATTAAAATAATTATAAAATAGATTATTGTGCTAGATAATTTTTAGACGAACGAAAAAAAGTCGAAAATAATGCTTCTATGTAAAAACTCGTAGGCCATTTTCAAAATCGCGCTGCTGTGTTTTTATATGTGAAAAAAATCGTATAAGCGACTACGAGTTACGCAGTTTTTTTTTTGTTTTTGTAAAAAGAATAATTTCAACGGCTACGTACCTAGACTGTGAGAAATTTTTTTCAATTTGTATTATTATATAAATAAATTATGTATAAATAATGTACATGTCTATTTATTTATCATTTGACATGCAATTTCATCTTTTTATACGAATTAAAAATTTTTCTTATTTACACGTTTACATCAACAAATTAAATTATTTTTTGCTTCTGTTCATTAGCATAATGTGCTGCTAATTCTACAAGAGACAGGTATACATTTTCAGAAAATGTTTATATTTCAAATAAAAAAAAACATTGTTGTATGAAAACTTGTGCTTTTATTTCTTTCGTTACAGACTTAATTATATTTTATTCATTCATTTGTATAGATAAAACCATATGTATTGTTAAGTTGCACCGCGTGTAATTAACTAATACATCTACGTATGTCTATTTTATGCAGTTTTTTTTCTAATTGACGTAATATCTTCAGTCCTACAAATTGATTAATTTTTTTTGTTTATTTACATATCGTGTCTATACGTTTTATCTAACCCAGTCAAACTAACAGTCTTTACGTTTTCAAACAAATAAGATAATTTTCTTTTGCCGAAATTGACTTTAAGGACTTAATTAAGTACAAATATAAAAAATAAAATTCTTCACTTGTCGCTGTCATTACTTTGTGCATTATTTCACCAAAGCAAATAAGATCAACTCTTCCTTTTTTTTGTCAACTATCATAAATAACACTTAGGAACTATACGTAAGCTTTGTAAAAAAAAAAAAAAAGATCTGCTGAAAAAGTAGAAAAATCATCGACTTAGTATTCAGGCATTCTATCTGAATTCGTCGTGAAAGCTGCCCTCGGTGTCGACCATCTTGCTGCCGAGGAATAAATCCGTTTTGCTGAGAACTTCCGAGAGTTTTAGTTTTCCATCGTTATCAACGTCGGATAGTTCGATGAGATGCCGAGCTTCCTGAATAGCGTGCCGAGGATTCCGCGGGTCTATGTAAGCCTGCAATGAATTCGAACGCCTTAAATAGCAGAATAACTGTACGAGCATTGCATTTCCGTTATATCCAAGCACGTGTAAGTCTGCGATATATTACGGATACTTATTACGGTATATCGGAGATTTTTATTAAAATAAAAAACCTTTGAATAATCTGGTTTTTTTTCCTTTTATTTATGCAATAGAAAATTTTTTTAAGGTATTTTTATCAGACTTTAATCCGACAACTCACCAGCAGCTCAGGACGATCGGCCTTGCCATTTTTGTCCTTGTCGATCAGATGTCGAAACTCCTCTCGACGCTCTTGGCTCACGGGCATCGACACGCTTTGATCGACGTTGGCGCCTTCCGAGGGTAAGTCGGAAAACTCGTCCTCCGTCAGCTGCTCGTCGCCGTCTCGGTCTATGGAAAAACGAGAAATTTTCTTCTAAAGTCTCTTTTTTCAGAAAAGTCGCACGACATTTGCGGAAATTTCAAGTGAAAATTCAAATGTTTACAGTTTACTTTCGAAATCAGTAGTAACAGCCTTTTCGCACAGACAAGTAAGTAACAGAAAAATCTGTTGCCACTGAAGCAAGCAACTGCAGATTTTAACGTATTTCTTTGGATGAAAACAAAAAGACAAAATGCCTCTATCGACTCACCAAACTTCTCAAACAGATCCTCGACCATCTGCAGCAGAGCCCGATGACTGCTCTCCGGGTGTGTAAAAGCGAGAAACTCATCGAGGGTGAGCTTGTCAGGATCGTTGCGAGCGGCCTCGGCCCATCGTGCACGATCTCGCATAATCGCCTCTTTCTGGGGCCGCGTAAGGGCCGAGTGGCGCTTGTCGTGCGAGGCCACGTAGCTATCCGGCATACCCCGGGCGCGCAGGAAGTGCGCGTGGTACTCTGCCCACGAGATCTCGCCTAATTACAAGCGAAGAGCAATGCCAAGTGTTCAGTCACGTATAGCCCCTAGTGCCCTCTCTATCTCTCGAGCTCTTTCTCTCGAGTGACGCCCCGGCTTCCCGTCGCACGCTCATTCGCACGTGCATGCACACCCGTACAGCCGGGGGAAAAGGTGGAGTTCGCGCGCGCGGCAACTTTTTCGCTTTTTCTTTGATCTTTTTTTTCTCCCTCCTGCGCCTTTCTCTACTTTTTCTTTTTTCCAGCGCGTCCGACGTTTTCTTATCTCGTTTTGTAAAAACTAGATTTCGCGTCTTCGGCCGAACTTGTATTCTACAGTCGAGCAAAGGGAAGGAAGAAAGCTAGGCTCTCACCGTTGCGTGGATTATTGTCGATGGCGGTGAAGAGGCCGACATTGTCCTTCATAGCTCGATCGATGTGCTCGATGATCTTCGAGTGGATCCACTTGGCGAGCTCGCGAATGTCGAGCAGGCCGTCCTCGTCCGTGTCGGCCTTGCGGAACACGTTCTCGAGGAGCTTGCGCGCGTCCTCGCTGCTATCGCCAGCTATCACCTGGACAGCAGCAGCCTCCTCCTGCTCGTCGGCTTGCTCGGGCTCCGGCAGCTTGGCCGGCGTCTCGTCGCTCAGCTCCTCGAACAGCCGTTCCATGTCTCGGCCGCCGCGGGGGAAAAGCTCGGCCGCCGAGTCTTTCGGCCGAAGCGGCACGGAGCGCCGGTAAAAGACGAGCAGCAGGCAGCCGTAGATCATGAGGACGAGGAGAATCGTCAGCCGAGGCGGCCGCAGCCAGGTCACGTCGAATCGCTTCATCTCGCGCTTGACGGACGATCGAGCGCCCGATGGCTTTTTCACCTTGATCGATTGCAGCGCGCCTTCCTCATCGCCGGCGAGGCTGCGGACAATTTCGTTATTTATCCGGGGAAATTTTATTTTTGCGGATGATGAGATTTCTTTTTTTTTTCAACTACCTGCTATTCGGGTAATTAGACTCTTGGGATTCTAATATCCTTTGGGAGATTATTGACTCCATCGCGTTTAATAATCCAGTACGGAGCGTTTACGATCGCACGATAATCCTGAAACGAAATGTAATTTCTTTTTCAAATACTCGCACTCGTGCTCGCAATAAACACATCGTACGCGCACAAGTAAAACAATTGATCGGAGCGGAAATGCCTCAAAGCCGATAATAACGAGAAACATTAACGAAATCAAATCCAAGCCCATCGATCGAAAAGTCAAAGGTTAAAGGGGTAAATTGTAAAATCAGCATACATACGCACCATGAATAAGCGCAGCAGTGGCAGGCACACGCGCGTGCCTCGCAAACTCGAGATTACAAAGGCGGTAGTTTGCGCCGCGGGTACGTGTAAACATCGAACTGGCGCACCTGCGACAGGCAGCCGTCAAACTCCACCGCAGTTGAGGGCGGCAGAGAGCGAGAAAGAGATATGGAGGCAGGGGGGCGTGAGTGGAAGAGCGAGCGGCAGTGGCAGTCGTCGTTTGTCGGCGACATTTACGCTCCTCTATACACGTCCAAGTGCTCTAGGCCGAGTATATGCAGCCCGAGAGAGATGCGTGCGTACACGCGGCCCGGCTGTATACAACGCCGGTGCATGCGCCGTAGAGACTGCACACACACACACACACAGAGCGTATACACGCAGCGTATGCTCTCCCAGCCAATAACTATATCGCTCTCTCTCTCTCTCCTCCTGACTCTCCAGCACACCGAATACAACCCAGCCGAAACAACGGTTGTGTATATCGCCTGCGAAGAAATCAAGAGCCTCCCAGGCAGACGATGAGAACGGGAGAGAGAGAGCTTTGTACACGAGAAAGGTTTGTCGGGGAGAAGGAGAGGCGCGCGCGCCGGCCGGGCGTGCGGCTGGCTGAGCGGCCCTCGCGGCACTAGCTACTATCGATCCGCTTTCACCGCATCTAAACCTGCTTTCTCGCGGCGGCGGCGTCGCGGGGCTCTCTCTTCTTTCCCCGCCGGCGCGCCGCCGCCGCCGCCGTTTTCCCTTTCTCTTTTTCGCCTCGGCCCACCCCCCCCCCCTCCGCCTTCTCCGCCTTTCGCCCACCCACACGTATACACACGTATATACATCGCTCGACCGTCATCCTCTTCCTCTTCCTTCTTGCTGTGCCTTTGCTGCGGACACTCGCTTGCTCTCTTGCACAACTCGTTCCGGTCGCTGAGCCACATAGCCCAGATGCCGCGCTATTTGGCTAGCTATTCTACCTTAGCTTTGTTTGCCCACCCATATATGTATGCGTATATATGAGAGCGAGCGCTGTTCTCGCGATTTTTGTCCGCGATTCTCCGGTTTATTTTTGTCTTTTTCGTTTCAACTTTTTCAATTTTTCTCTCTTTTTTTCATCGACTCCTTGACTCTTCGGAACTTCATAAGCCAGCCTCGAATTGTTCCGTCAACTATTTTCGAGTTCATTTTTAAAAATTTTTAATCGAGAAAATTAACTTAATTATAACGAGTAGAAAAATTCAATTTTAACGAACGAAAATGTTCTCTACTAAAATTCTTATGAAATATCGCGGCGAATAGAAATTTCCCTCCGTACGACCGCGTTCCTCTCTTTTCCTACTCCAATGAAATCTCAAACGTTCATTTTCCCGTAGCTCACAAATTACAAAAATGAAATTGGGTAAAAAAGAAAGGAAAAAGAAACATGCAAAACCAGGCTCATTTTACAGACGTTGTAAAGCAAATAATTAACGCGCGCTCTCTCTCTCTCTCTCTCTCTCTCTCTCTCTCTCTCTCTCTCTCTCTCTTTCTCTAGTAAAACCATCTCAAAATACCGTAATTGTAAAGACCAGCTCACTCTCTAGCAGCACTCGAAACATTCAAAGTAATGGAAGCTCGCCGAAGCACAGCCAGAAAGAGAGAGAGCATATTTCTCCCTTTGTGCGAGATTAGATCTCGTGCTCTCTCTCTCTCTCTCATTTGGCGGCGCATCTACAAACCTTTATTCCACTATAGCATACAGCCTCCTTCGCCTTGCTATTATTTTCCAAGCTACGCGGCGTTTCCAGTCTTGCTTCTCTTCTTTGATGAATGGCCATTATTTGTCGGCTCTCCGACGTCGTCTTCCCCCCCTCCCATTCGCCTATACTCTCCGTTTGTCGCGCGCTATTACTCCTCCGCCCCCCCCGTGCTCGAGGCCCAAGTTAAACGGATTAGCCTTAGCCCGAGCGTTTCTCTCCTCTCGGCTCTACAATTGATCCTCCTTCTCTTCAATTTATGCCTCATTCCTATCTCCCCCCCACCCTCCGCCACTCACACCCGTTGGCCCCGCAGCTCCTGTGCTAATTCACAGGCGCAATGCTATTAGTTTTGAACGAAACGCTAGCCGCGCTCGCTAATTTCGCCTCGTTGAATAACGGAAAGTCGCGTTGGTGTATCAGAGCGCGCGTTGAGATAGATAGATAGATAGAGAGAGAGAGAGAGAGAGAGAGAGAGAGAGAGAGAGATCTCGAAGATTGTAATGTCGATTGTCGAGCCATCATTGTCTATTATTTACCATTACGACTCGGCTGTTATTTTTCAATGCCGCCGTTGAGAAAATGCGATATGCTGCCGTAGAATTCCCCGGGGGTGAATCGAAGAAAAAAAAATTGTCATTTTAAGCTTAACCGTGTACACGGCCTTAAATTGTTTTGTCAATTGAAAACGATAAGAGAGTGAGAGAGAGAGTGAGAGAGAGAAAAAAAGAAACGAGCGCGCCTACCGTTCGGAAATAGAAATCGCAATTTACACTTGACATTCGAATTGAATGCAACGTAGGTTGAATTAAAAAACGGAGGAAGAAGAGGGATTGGTGCATCAGAGGAAGAGAGAGCTGTAATGAAGTAACTAATAAAATCAATCGTCACCTTGGCGCGCGCCCACTCGACCCGGGTCTCCCGATTAAAAAAAAGTAATCGGCTGGAGTGCAGCGATATACAACGAGAGCGCCGTTGGAGCTGTACCCCTTCCCTCCGCAGGGAGCTTGCCTCGTACCGCTTTGTCTTATCCGTCGCTCTTTGGCTCTCTACCTTTGAGGGGGGGCCACGTGGGAGATGGAGCGGGGAGTGGGAAGGGGTAGAGGACGCGTTTTCCTTTTATTTCGAGAGGGTAAAAACCCTTTTTTGCCGCGTCGCCATTTCGCGATTGCGCGCCGATTTATCCCTGATTAACGAGCGAGCATTTTTGTTTTTTTTAAATAAATCAAGGTGAATGGATTATGGAATCCTGGGGATTGGATACGGAGGTTATGAGCGAGTTAACGATGAATCAAATAAAACAAGCGCTTATGGTCTTTGGGAATATGCCACGTGTAATTGATATCAACAGATTGGAAACATCGTGCATCACGTATATTGTTATATTTACAAAATATCTGTTGCTACGGCGCAAGATTATACATCTAAGTAGGTATATACGTTTAGGCAATGCCCTATTCATTTTGCGAAGACTGCTCGCTTATGCTACTTGAAAAAGACACACAAAAAAAAATGGAGAAGATAAAAGGCACTAGCTAGTGATTTGTTTGTTTTATACCTACAGGCAAAAGGGCGTGCATATTCTAGCTGCTTATGTCTGTTTTTACACGTGTGCGTTATACTTATACATGTACGGTTTATCTCTTAACAATATACGTGCTTTTTTCATTACGATCGTTTGACGATCGCATATCGCTGATATAATCTAAAATGCTTATGCCGAGCCGAGGAGCCTTCGGAAAATTGAAGGTCCTCGCTACTCTCGCGTGTATTTGTATTAATATGTGAAATAAATAATGCACTAAACGAGTATACATATAAGATTTTTCTTTAAGTTATAAGATCTATCTCTCGTTATTTCCTCCTAAATCGAGGATCAGCCAAGTCTTGTTTCGACGTCTTTAAAGAGTCATCAGGTACGTAAATTATTGTCCTTTGCAAACGCACGGCGATCATATCGCTTAAACGTCACGGCATTAAAAGAAATTCGATTAAATAAATAATATGGTGCATACAGTTAAAAATAACGAATTTTTTTGTTGGTAAAAATAAAATCTTCCGATTCATCCTTCGTACCATAAATCCATAATCGGTGAGTTGAAAATAATTATAACTGGCATTTTTACATTTCCGACGTCATAAGTACTTAAAAAAAAAAAACAATTAACAAGAGAAATCGATTAATACTTCGAAGATAATTAGGAAAAAGAAATCGTTGAAACGAGTAAAAACAATCAGCGTCATGCACATTAAAACCATCGACGCGCGAATCCTGACGATCTACCATCGTTTTTTGTTTTCGCGAGCCTCTTCTCACTCCCGAGTTACGCGAACCCGAGAGATAAATATTCGTTTTCACGCAAAAAAAAAAAAATAGGTTAAAATCTACGGCATCTATGCGTCGTAAAGTTAAAATCGCTAAATTGCGCAAATGCTCGTCGGCCGGCGCGGAGTCATTATCCCTAACAGAAAACAACAACGATAACGAGACCGCGCATAGGACCAGCCTCAACGGTATGTATAACATAAAGAGACGATCGACAAGCGCCACATATGCCGGGATCAGTGCCTTATCTTCTCGGCGTGGCCGTTCGCCTCGATCCGCGACTTCTCGTCGTCGATGTCGAGGGCGAGATTGGCGATGCCGTTGAGCGCGTGGCCCGCCTGCGGCTTCGACTTAATCGTCCCGATGAGCCGGCGAATCGGCGGACTGAGGAGATCGTGATCGAGATCGGCCGGATCCTGGAAGCCCGTGGCGTAGCTCACCGCAACGCCGATCAGCATCGTGCCCAGGCAGCCGATCGCGCTGTACCACAGGTAGCTTATCTGCAAAGTTAACGAATTAAAATCTCAATCTCTCGCTCTCTCTCTCTCTCTCTCTCTCTCTCTCTCTCTCTCGTGCATTGACTTAGCGTTCCAATTGAAAATCTGACTCACTCGGTAGATAAACCACGTCTCCGGCTGAGTGTCGTGCTCGGCTTCCAGGCTCGCAGCCAAGACCGTGGCGTTCAAGCAGGGACACTTGTCGATCGACGTCGGCATCGACTCGTGCTGGATTTCACCTCGCAACGTGGCTATCTGAGCGCCGAGACCGATCCACAACACCAGGATCAGACTGACAGTCGCGCCGGTCATTGCACCCCGGGCGTTTGCCCACGGCACGAACATGCCCAGGGAAAAGAGGCCGAGGGTCACTCCGCCCACCATGCCGTTGAACGAGAGAGCCACCTGCCTCAACGGATTGGGATTTAATTAGTGCCGAAGAATGCACCTGTATATGACTTTTCGACTATTCCAAGTCGATAATGGTAGAAAGAAGGCTTTGTGCCTCGTGTGACGCGTGCATGTCTTTTGATATATCGTTAAAAGTCTTCCGAACACACACACACACACACACGCGATGGATTTTAATGTGCTCATTAGGCGCTGCTTACAGTTCGAACCGGTTACAGCTAGCTTCGTTCAACCGTTATATACAATGCACACGAACGCGCCGCTAACGTAAATTTCCGAGGTGCAATACAGAAGCGATTAAGCATTTCCCAAACTTTTTAACGATCTGCCTTTAATCGACTGATGATAACATGATAATTGACGTACCTGCAGTACACCGCCGAGTCGCTCGACAACGAAGACGAGCCCAAAGCTGAGAAGGCCGAAGAACACGCTGATCCATTTGGCATAAACGGCGCCCTTGCTAGCCGGCACTTTAATCTTGAACAAGCCTTGGAGCACGTCCTCGCAGGTTATCGCTGCCAGTGAGTTCATTGCGCTTGCCACGGTTCTGCTCTCGTTAAATGCGTCCGTTTAGTTTTTGTTTTAACAATCCAATTAAGCGTCATTGACAGATGCCGGTTTGCGTATTGCAGACGCGAAAGAAAAGTCGTAGAAGTGAGTGATCGAGGACGAAGAGAGATGCGAATGGCAAATGTGATATACGGCAGACGTTGTTTTTTTTTTTGTAATTTATTAATGGCTGTTTTATTAGCTTAAGTAGTAACAGGCGGGTTTGGCAAGACATTTTTTAAGATTCTATAATTCTACTTTTTAACTACGTTTAATTATTTCGTAATAGCAAAATCAGAATCATAAAAACTGAAAAATATTGCCTCGCCTATCCCATCTGTTACTACTTGCGTCTTTAATAACGATATTAAAAAATTTCGAAATAAAACTCGTTCACGATTATTTTTCACCCATTTCTAATGATCTCGCGTTTACAAGCTAAAACACACGCTCGAGCGGTTGTAAAGCACTCACCCGAGGGACGCGGCAAAAATGCCGGCGACGAAGAAGCCGGGTACACCTTTGGCCGAGCCCATGAAATTCATCACGTAGAGTGGCAGCAATTGATCCTGGCCCATTATTTGTCCGGCCCTGACGGGATCGCAATCCTTGTACGTCGTGTACAACACCATGCCCGTGAGAAAGTTGATCGTGTAAATGAGAATCAATCCAATCGCCGACACCCATAAAGCTCTAAAGCGGCAGACAAAGGGCCAAATTTTCAATTCAAACCGCTCCCCTCGGCAATTTACCCGAAGACGATAAAGCAGAAAAGAAATCATCCTCACTTTCTGACTTGGCCGATACTCTCGACGCTCAGGTACTTTTGCACGGAGGCCTGATTGCTGCAGAACATGGTCGTCCAGTAGAACGTGCCGCCGATGACGACGCTCCAGAAGCTGTGGCGCACGGTCGGGCTGGGATCGAGATTGAAGAATTCGAGGCGACCGGTGAGCCGGCTGTCCTGCCAGACCGCCTCCCAGCCGCCGGCCATCGAGCCGCCCCAGAGGACGATGAGAAGAAGCGAGCCAACCAAGACCACCGCTTGGAACGTGTCCGTCATTATTACGGCCTTCATGCCGCCCTGAATACAACGAGATCGTTCGGAATTGATGATTTAATCGTTAATGCCTCTGTCTCTGTGTGGGTGTGTTATGTTGAGACTGGAAAGTTTCGGGACGTCGAAATTTGCATGGAATTTTCGATACGCTGGTAATCGAGATTTAAAGGTGAATATTCGGTAAGGATATGAATTTGAAATTTTATTTTTATTCCCGTCTCCGTAGCCTTTCAAAATCTTACTTTCGGACTGCTATACACCCGTCGTATAATATATTCGCGGGCTTAAAGAAAAAAAAACCACGAAAGAGAAACTAATTCACAGTTGAACCGATCATCGATCGGAATAAAAGCCACTGCTATAAAAAATTGAAAAAAAAATTCTTTTTAGGCATTCTTCCCCCCTAGAAAAAATTGAAAGATTAAAAAATACTCACTTGCGAAGCGTAGAATATACAAACGACGTAGACTAGAGTAACAGCGATGTAAGTATTGAGGCCGGTAACTGAAAAGAAGAGGAGAAAAAAAAACGAAGCCAAGATGAAATTCAGCAAACGAGTTGAGCATTTCAAATGAAATAAAAGCCGTTGGCCTTGCCATACACGAATTCAAGTGGATAGCCCAGGGCCCAAACAATCACAATGTATATGTATATATAATGTATGCGCGTATAATAATCACCATGACTTAGAGCTAGAGCCGGCGCATAGACGGCAACGGACGTGTAGAGTATCATCTGTAGCATGTAGAGACCGCTGGCGAGTAGTCGGCAGTGCCTGTCGAAGCGCAGGTTCAGGTACTCGTAGCTCGAGGTCAGTCTGAGCTTCATGTAAACCGGTAGGTAGAGCTTCGAGGTTATTGGCACGACGAGGATAAACGCGAGGCAGGTCATCCAGAACTGCGTGCCCTGGACAATATCGTTTGACTTCGTTAGAGCAATGCGAATATATATCGCGTGCGCCGGCACGTGAGGAGAGAGACTTACGTGCTCGTACATCTCGGCGGGATTGCCGAGGAGTTCGATGGCCGTGATGAAGCTAGCCGCGAGGGACATGGCCATCGGCAGGGTGCCCATGTCGGAGCCGCCGAGGAGAAAGTCCTCGCTCGTCTCCTGCTTGCCGGAGAAGCAGGCGTAGAAGGTGCCGATTAGACAGGAAACGGCGAGCATGGCGCCGAGCACCCCGTAATCCAGCCACGAGAACAAGTGCTTCAGCGTCGGATTCGCGGCCAAACACTCGTCCATCGAGACGTTCGAGTTGGATGAGCGGATGAGCGGATGGTCGTCGCGATGCCGCTGCTCGGCAGACGACGAGGCCAGGAGAGCGAAGAACAGCATCAGCAGCAGGGCCCGCATTTTTAACGAGATTTCCTTTTTGTAGCTCTGCCGGGGGGAAAAATAGGAGAATTGGAATCTGTTGAGTTTATTTGGGGCTTTTTGTTTTTAGTTGGTTCGTAGGTGCTGATTAATCGGTCGCATTTAATTTTCCGCATGTCCTCGCGACCTGCCGTTTGCTTGAAACGCGCGGCCTGTAGTTGATTAACAAGATTCAATGGTAATCGTTCTTACATAATTAATGAGGATTGAAATGCGCTATTTTCGTTGACGTAATCGATTGCAGTGCGCTAATGACGCAAATTAAAATCCAAATATGCACACGAGGCGCTTAACTTTTTTTCATCTTGCCTCTATTCTTTTTTTTCTCAAACTTTTTTCACAATCTCACACCTCATCATTTACGTTAACACCCTATCTCCTTCAGTGCCAGATCAATCATAAAAAAAAAAAAAGAAGACAGAATGGAAGAGCTCATTACACTTGCGATCATCTCGATCCCGCCAAAGCGCGTAACCCAACGCCCCGGAGCAAAGCGATATCCGTAAAAACCGGAGGTGCATTACCGATCGCGGCCAGAGGCATAACTCGACACCGGCACCCGGTAATAAGTCTTCTAGAATGACTCGCGAAGGAAGTATAGATCGAAAGCTGTCGCGAAGACAGTCGGAGAGCTATAACTCGATTCCGCGCGCACGGAGAACAATTAATTCGCAGTAGCGCCGCCATCCTCGGTCCCGCGTTCGATGATTTCTGGTTCGAGGCGGTTTTCCACGTTCGCCGCTCTTCGAATGTCACGCGCTCGCAACGAAGAAAATCCCCGCGCATCTGTCTTTCTTATGCCTCCTCCTCCTCCTCCCCTTGTCCACGATTTTTTTTTACACCCGGATTAACCAGCCACTGTTTACAGACAGCCGCTAGACGGGAATTCATCTTTTCGGATCAAATCGGGACGTGTAAGTCATGCGGTTAATCGAATATTGCGGAGCATGGAACGAGAGTGCGCGCAATCGTCGCGGCTTTTTGATTTTGTTTTGTTCTCTTCCTTTTTCATTTGCGCGCTCTTTCGGTTTTCGCACGCTAATCTAAAATGATTGGCGGTGTTTGAATCGTTGATTTTTTTTTCTTTTTTAACGATTGATGATCGCGTATACGGGAGAGAAGTTTTTCAATGAGATTTGTACTAATTGTTATTTTGAGATGATTCGCGGCACGAGAAAGAGAGAGGGAAAGAGAGAGAGAGAGAGTTAAATGCGAATTACGCGAGTTTTTTATGAGATATCTTGTTTGGTTATCAAACGCTCGAGTGATATACAATTAAGAAGGTTCCTTGACTCAAATACAGCGTGTTTTGATTCTGCGCTCCTTGGATAAATTGGGAGGTCATGCACGGGATTTGATTTGACATGTGTATTTGCGTGTCTCTCTCTCTCTCTCTCTCTCTCTCTCTCTCTTTTCGTTTAATCGATACTAAACATTTAGAATTCAAATATAAACGTAAGCAATCGATAAAGGCAACGAACTATTTATTTTTGAAAACTAAAAATTTAACCGATCAATCAAAAAGATAGAAATTAGTGTTATATTTCATCTAAATCAAATTGCTTTTAAAAACACAGGCAAATCCAGTCGTTCCTCAAAACGCCAATGAAATCTATACCCAAGCCATTTCAAAATCGGTAGTGTCTAGCAAAATCGGCACTCCACTCTCCAAGTGTACAAAATAAAAAAAAATCCGCTCACCTTACGCTTACCACGAAATTGCGATCGAGTGGATCTCCGGCGTGTACAAGCGAAAGCTCGCCAGGGCTATCTCAACGGCCAAGCGTCTACGGTCGTAGGGCCGTGGTACACCGTCGGGGCTGCTCGCTGAGGAAGGTGCGAAACTGCAGCTGAATGATTTTGCTCGTTTTCTTCGCGTAACGCATATATATACGCGCGCCCTCTGCTACGCGTTAGATCCCTCGCGCCTCAATTTTACCCCCTTCTCGAGCTTACAAAGCTTTGCACCGCAGAGAGAGAGAGAGGGTGTGCGTATATATGTCTATATACACAGAGAACAGTCGGCGGGTGCGAGAGGTTACGCGAGCAAACGGGCCGGGAGGGGTCGCTCTCGCTCTCTCGGCTCTGGATTCCGGACTGATCGTTTTAATTGACACGTGTGAGCCTTTATACGGCCGTAACGGCGTGTCCCTCTCCACTTTCGCGGCCTCTCCATACGCCGGAGACGAGTCCCCCGGGGAGAGAGAGAAGCGGCGTAGAGAGATATGTCAACACTGGCGGAAGGAGAGAGGAGAGCGTACGAGGAGAACGCGCGCCGCGTTAATTATGATGCGAATGTATGATGTCAATGATGATCGCGGTTAACGCACCGGCGAACCTTAGGGGCTTCCCAGGTGTTTGATCGCACTCACGAGAGATCGTCATCGCACGCTCGTGACTCTTATAGGCGTATGATTGCTTGGCTTTCGGTTATATTGACGGTACAGGTTTGGGAGGATGGGCCGGACGAAGCGGTGCGCCTTGAACTGCTGATAGAGTTTGGAGAGCGATGTTAATTCGCGAGCACTGCCCGTAGACGCGGCACACCGATGTGCTAGAGGCTTTGCGGCCGTTTTGTCGGCCCTGCAAACGGAAAAGTTTTTCTCTCGAGACTAAATACGGTGTCTTCGTCTGGGGCGGGAGCAGCAACAGCTTTGGATATGGATAGAGGTGAGCTCCTTTTTTTTTATCGCTAAAATTGACAAGGCGAGAGAAGCTTAATTGTTGCATCGACGTATGGCTTACGCGCGCTTATTCCATTGTGCTCGAAGGTGAAACAAGCGCGCATTTGTAAAGAGAGAAGCTCCCGTTTCCGCTTGTACGGATATATATGTATCTCTCTGTCTCACGGTATTCTATCTGTAGCAGCGCTAATAGTCGCGGTTGATTTTTTGTCCCGACGACACTTTTTTGCTCCCCCAATGGCACATGATCAGTGCGTTAACGTAATTGACGCGAACGATCTGTTTCTCTCTTGGGGGTTTCTACGCGCGAAAATTTGTTTCGCGAATATTAATTGGTTTTTCTTTTGCACCTCTCCATGTACTATGTTGCTGGCTTAACGTTTCGATACTCATCGGCAATAATAAGTTGTTTTTTCCCTTCAAGCATTTCTCAGATATGTGGAATCTGTTTTTCCGAGCGAAAACTAGTGCTCAAAATCATAACGCCACGAGCATCGTCACACGAGATCGTCAAAGGCCCGACAATTATACAACATTCGATTTTCAGCGGCGATAAGCTCAAATTTGCAGGCCTTAAATTGTAACTATTCGACTCCCGCAAGCGCAAATACGTGAAAAACAAATTTTCACGTTTTACACTAACACGAGAGAGCGAAAGAGCCTCAATTGCCCACCAAATATCCTAACAATAATATCAGTTAATAGCTCATTAAGCCAAGTAATTCATCGTGACGCCCTTGTCACTTCAAACAGCGTACACATTTTTTTTCCTTTTTTTTCCATCATGGCCAACCATACGAGAAAGAGATTACGCTTTGTTTTTATTAGACGGACGTAATGGCAAAGTAATTGTCTCGAGATCTCTCGGGGCCAACGGAGGGGGGACCTGTCATTGACGAATTTTCATCAATTAAATATTCAACGGGTTTTTCGTTATACTTTACAGTTTCCCATCGACGTTAACCAGAGCAATTTACAAAAGATTCTTTATTTAATTCAAAACGCCGACGACATTGTACTCTACGCAATTATCTATGAACACGAAAAATGTGAATGGAAAAAAAAAGCCGCGCACCGCGTGCCTCTCCGGGTTTGTTTTGTTTCGAACTTGGAGTAACGTGACGGTTTTTTTTTAACAGGATAAGACAATCTCGCTTGGAATCATAACGATTACAGGAAACGAAAATTTCCGCTGGCAATTTTTCAGTTTGACAGAAAAATGCGCGAGCGGCCGGGCTGTTTTGTGCGCGCGCCTCGGCTTAATGACGTTGTTTAAATAGCCACGGCGCTTGCGTGTTATGTGCTTTGCAACAAAAGCGTTATAACAATGTAATAAAACTATTTTAGTTTTGGTCGGTTAATTTTTTAATTAGACTCTGACAAATTTTCGTCTCGTAGCATTGAAGTTTTATTTAATAAGAAAGTCTCGCTTGCATTCTATACGTCCTATTTATCTATCATAAAAAAAAGAAATAGCCAAGCTATTTCTTTTCTCGAGTAACTGCCATTACATCACGTATTTCGTTAACTTGTTGCACTATCAAAAAAAAAATTGCTTTTATTTCCCGGCCAATCTTGCATATATTAATAATTGTTTTGCATTCCGCTAAAGGTGTATCTGAGGCATTTAGCAATAATACACGTTCGATCGGGCATAGAGAGGAGAGCAAAGTCATACACAATTTTTCTTTACGTAACTCGCCGATAATATAACGCATAACATGAACCACCCCAGCGAGCAGACGATTACTTCATTACACGCAAACAAAAGAAGATATTTCGTCTCCAAAGCTCCGTGTCACTCGCACGAGTGACAATTAAATTTTTTTCGTATACAGATACGCGTTGCTTTATTGACGTCAACATAACTTTTCCCATGGTGAATCGAACGCGAGAGCGAAGCACGTGACGAAGCCGGCATGAGATGCCCGGGCATTAATATACCTTTCGCAACGCGACGTATATCGCAGCTTGTAGTTCAAAATTTACAATGTACAACGCAGAATGACGTCAATTGAATTATTGATTAAACAGCCACATTGGTAATACAATTTTTTACCGAGTCTCTAGCTACTCGAAAAAATTCGTTTTTATACAGCCTCGAAAATCGACCTAACGCGCTTCGGCTCCCGAAAAACCACGCCGTTCTCGTTTACAAAACGCACGTCATTGCTCGTCAGCGCACAAAGGAAATACAACCTGCGCATGTTTCACGCTACGGGACGCGCCTATTAAAAAACGAAATCAAAAGATAATCATAACAGGCAGAGTTTTCGAAAATCCCAACAGTGCTGTAAAAAGAGTTGGGGGCAATGGGAGAGAGAGAGAATGAAAGAAGCGTATATATCACGTGCCAAAATCGTGGAGGCACGTGTGGAGAGCGGGAGCTAACCGGTTCCCATAGTCCCCCTACCGCCACACCTGAGAGATCTCGTGTCTTAGTCTCTAGCGCTGACCCAAATTGCCAGAATGGACGGACGCGGACGATCTTCGTCTTTGATCGTACCGAGAGAGAGAGAGAGACGCCTTGCTCTCTCACTCGATCATTTTGCCTGGCGAAATTTTTGCTTAAGAATTCGTTCGCCGATATTGTTTATGGAGTTTCAGGTCGACATGAGCCCGCGGGCGATTATTTTTTGCGTTCTTATTGTGCTTAATCGAGCTGTTATTATCCGTAGAAAGAGATGGATCGTAGGATGAGGATCGTTCTCCTTTTTTTTTGCGAGTTTCGTATCATTAGGTTTGGTGGTTTTAAAACTTTCTCCTAATGTTGAGAGTCAACGGTAAATCCAAGCCCGTAGCTGGTAGCTGTAAAGCAAACAGTCCGACGGTATATTGTGCATGAATAAATAAGGTTGAGGTGAATATTTTTCTCGTGCCGAAATTTACGGGATTTTTTTTTCGTATATACTTGGAATCGTTGAGTAATCTGAGATCGAATAATTGCGCTTGTCAAAATAAGGAGAAGCTAAAAAAAAATCACGACGTACGCTGCGTACTGTTATTATGTTATCACCATTATAGGAAAATCTTGGAAAACGAATTTGATTCGCAGAAAGATCCGATGAAAAAAAGCAATTTTTGAAATGTAAAATTATTGAATTAATTGAATTCCGCCGGTCTAAACGCGCAGTAAAGTAATCGCTGCAGGATTAGTCGTACATTTTCTTTGATTAATTACTTCATTCTTGGACGCTATGTGTATTTATTCTCCAACTATCGCGGTGGACTTAAAAATCCATGTATATATATAAACTCAATTTCTGAGTAAGGTAATTAATTTTATCGACATAAATATACCGGCTTTGTTATTTACAATTTTCGATCTTCTCTAAAACATTTCCTTATGGAATATTTCAAGGAACTTTAAAATTTGAAGTTCGCACAAGGCTAGCTTAATAGTTTGAATAATGAGTTATGTCATAAAACTACAAGAGAAATGTTTTCAGGCTCTCATTTATACGCTTGAAATTGCGTCAACGATCACCCGACGCCCATACAAATTTGTCGTGTAATAAAAAAAAAAACGTTTGAAAAAATTGTGAAAAACTTCCTCATTGATAAACGGCGAAAATTTCATGCGTTAAATAAATTATTCTCCGCTCGATCTGGAAGAAGCAACCGGATAGAACGACTCGGAATGCGTAAGCAAGACAATAGTAATAAAAGACACGATAATTTTGCGTCAATTCGCAAACTAAACGAAAAGCACAAATGCGCTTTTATTATTTTAATAAAAAAAAGTATCCAGCCGGCGGCGCGCAGAGACTTCCGGCAACGCGAGCGCAGCCTCGATCGTCAAATAATTAACCGGTCGAGCGATATCTGCTTGGTACCGACTTCAAATGAAGGCCCCCATATATTCTCAAGCAAATAGCCAAGTACCTACACAATTTGTTTGTCAATATTCAAATCTTCATATCCACACCAGTGTGCGTATACGCATACGCATTCGTTAAACTCGGAACGCTTTATTAACGATCTCGTCCCGTCGCACGTGCTTTTTAATTTTGGCCGCGGCACGAGGCCGGAATCCCCCCCCCCCCAAGAGCACGTAAAATCCACGCGAGTCCGCACAACTCGTGTGCGTGCGTATGTGTGTGTGTGTTTTTTAAATGTCCAAAGGCGGCATTCAATCCACATTGATTCCATTTAGAAATTACGAACGTTGCGAGGCTGAAGAATTGAGCTTGATCGCGGACGATTGGGCGTGGAATTTGAGGATCGCACAGCTCTCGAGGAAGGGGATATAGGAGACGGAAGATACAGGCGCTGAGCCTCTCTCTCTCCCTTTCCCTCTCTCTCCCTCTCTCTCTCTCTCTTTCTCTCTCTTCCTCTCGAAAATAATAAAGAAAAAAAGGTTTGCGCGACGACAAATTGTGGTTAATCGGGTATTCGACGGGACTCTCGCCGTTGGCCAGACGTACGCATCGAATCGAGACTCTTAAAGCCGTGATACCCCCCCACGCGTTTCGTAACCACTGCGACGCTCGTTTCATTCATCCGGCTTTGTTTACAAACAAAATATATCCTCTTTCTTTTCCTCGGATTCTTACGGGGGATAGAAAGCTAATTGAATTGAATTTTTATAAAAAAAAATCGGCAAGTACGAATCAGCGAAGCACAAACGCATGGATTACAAACAAAAAAGAGGGAGCTAAAAAATCCCAACTGCCCGTAGACTGTTTCCAACGTTCTACGTGCCACATGCGTCGCACACAGAGTCCTCATGGGGGGTCGAACCCCCCCCCCCCCTCCTCTCTCTCTCTCGGTCATAAACAATTTCGCGAGGGACACATGCCGGTCTGCAGGAGCGCCAGCCGCGGGTCGGTGTATCAAGAAAAAGGGCATGCCGCCTCTCGATAAACATCGGGCCGGCGATCGCGGAAAGCGCGCGCCTTATAGCGCCCACAGCCGCGGCCTGTAAGACGACGAGGAAAGACAACGGCGGCGATATTGGCGAGCGAGCGAGCAAACCGCGGACGCGAGGCGCTTTAAATTGAAACTGGTTTTAACCAGCGCCCGTCGCCTCGATCTGGACTGCTGAGACTCGCCGAGTTGATATTGTGTCTGTGCCTGTCTACACTTGCTCGCGAGTATATCGTCGTGTGCGCGAGTGTATGTACGCATCGGCAGAAGGAGGAGGGAGAGAAGACCGGGATCGGCGCGGCGTTTTCGTCCTAATTGCCCGGCGCTATCAGCAGGAGAACGACGACGATGACGAGCTTGTTCTCACGATTGTGCCGCAGTTTTTCCGCGGCGTCACCGTAAGGGGGAAGCTGATGCCGGAGCTTCCGAGGACCGATCGTTAAGGGTGATAAGACGGTTAACCGCTTACCAGAGGACGATTGGCTAAAACAGCGCGTGATGTATGCGTCAATGCGGATAATGCCTTTCGAGACATTGCGAGAATCTTAGGCGTGGATGATAGAGTCGAGGGCTTGCCTGTATAATTAAGCGCGTGTCCATACGCGCTGACTTTGTTTCCAGGAGAACGCACACTTTTGCCTTTTGTTTTTCTTTTGACAAGCAGAGGAGACGGGGCTTTTGTTCGATTGATTGATCGATTGATCGATGGGTATGATGGATCCTGTTTCGCAAACTTGTTCTCATCCCCCGTACATGTGTGTACGATTGTGTCCGAGCGAGAGAGAGAGAGATGGGTATTTTTGATAATTTGCGTGCGTCGAACTTTTTCTTATTTTTTCTTTCTTTTTACGACGTCAATCCGGCAATCGCCTATAGAGGAGCAAAAAACGAACGAGCTTGCAGCCGCAACATAAATTTCAATGGATTAATAAAATATAATGCATCGACATGCGCGCACATATGTAATTGTTGCATAATAGAATGCGAGTTGCGCAATCGACGCGCTCCAATGTGTTCAAGTTAACCTTTGTAATGCTCGCTCTAATGCAAAATTAATCCAACGTTCTTCTGCGACACAGGAGCTCTATACGCGCTTACTATCTCAACTTTTTATTCTCCGCTATTCAATCGAAATCTCCTGAAATTCCTCGCGATAAGTATTAATCTGCTCTCGGAACTATTCGAAAAATTAAAATAATCGCGAGCCAGCGTTGCAAGAGTCACAAAGCAGAGCATCAAGACACCGCCTCTTATTACACGCGCATCGTCATCCACGCGCCGGCCTTTTAACAGCCTCTTAAAGCCTCAAACGACGAATTTCATCACTAGTCGTTTTTCCTCGGAAATCAAACGCGCATCTGCCGGAAAATTTAGAAATCGAGCGAGCCTCGTCAATCGACCGGCGCGCATTAGTCATCAATTTGTCTAATCTGCCTACGTACAGCGTAATACACACGCCGAACCGGACGCTGACGATTCCGCTCGTGTACACACACCGAAAAGCTCCCGCTTATCGATACATATATTTCCAGACGTCAATTTCCTTCGACACACATTGTCCGTCTAACGAGGCTTTCTGGATCCAGTTGCATCTCGTCTTGCCGACACCACAGAGACGTCCGCGCGCAATTAGTATACGAGATTCGGCAACGACACAAGAAGTATGCCAACTCCTCCTCTCTTTCTTGACATTGTTTACGCTCCAGCAATGACGGACTTGTGTCTATGCTCGAAAGAGTGAGAGAGTGTCGCAGTACTGAAATTGGCGCGAGCGGTGTGTGGCGAGCGCGGACGTTATCACGACAATCGCTTCGTAAACCCACTGCGCGCTTAATTACTCGCCGGAACGTCGAGGCATGTTTTCGTTTGTTTATCGACTTGGCTTCTGGACTTGGATTCCTGCGGTTTTTCCATACTGTCAATATGGCTTGTTTTCTTTCTTCCGCTACAAGACCGGCTTTGCTTAATTTCTAATTAAGATCGACCGATTGGCAGGTCTTGGGATTTTTCTTCAACGCAACAGTTTCAGAGAGATGAAATTGGACGGGGGAGATGCTTATCGGGAGGATTTGAAACGCTTTTAAATTTCGTTTGAGCTGCGAATGGCTTTTAAACGAATGTATAATGTTTTTGTGTATGACACTGTTGATGTCGATGACAGCCTGGTACATGCGGTTATAAAAAATTTCATCAAATGGGATTAAAATTAAAGTGTCGTATATGATAGTTTGTAAAGGCTCGTTGCGAAAATAATAAAATAAAAAGGTCTAAACAAGCAGTCCGGTTTATATTTTCCGGTTATATCTCTTTTGGCGTATTATTATCTTATGCCAAACTGTTGTACTGCGATAAAAAGTTTAATTTTTCCGCGGCTATTTGTAGACGATGCGCTTGAAGCGTTTTAACGAAACTCGAGAGGGTATAATAAAAATTGTCCGATTTAAATAACGAGGATATTTTTTTTCGACGTGAGCGCCTCGAAAAACGTGAAGCTTTAAGATAATTAAGATTGTTCGAAATTTTTAACTCGAGCTTCGCAATGCTACGATTGCGAAGTATCTGAAAGTATGTATCAAATTAAATCTTATTACAGAATGATAAATGAAACAATTTTATCAGAGCAATATGAAAAAAGTTTATAAAAATGTAGGAATATCAACGCTTGTTACCATCAAAATTATCATTGCCCGTGATACTATCTCTTCGAAGCCAAAGATGAATAATAAATATTAATAAGATAATATCCGATATAAAAATTCCAATCTGCATACTTGATCAATCTTATTAAAAACAGTGTTCCTCAATCACAGATTAATTACCTCTTCATAATCGAATATCAAAAATATTTGATAAAAAACATCAGCACTAAATTCTCGCAAAAAAAGAAGATAGACCCTTATTACTCTTCAAATTCCCATCGACAACTGAATCTCATTCGTTCCCCTTCCATTCCCCAATACCCATACTTAAAAGTTGAAACTACCCGTAATAGCTGGACATTACGCAACATTAGTATAACAATCCACCCTCCGATTATACCGCGAATGATCGATATAGTCTAGCGTCACCGGTTCGCAGTTGGATCGGGCCGATCGAAGCGTAAAAATGGAATCCGAGCTGCGCATCTACAAGAATTACAAGCGTTACAATAAATTTTTCTTTCTCGTCACCGGGCTCTCGCCCAATCAGCCCCTATTCCTTCGCCTACCCTTGGTCTCTCTGATCCTCCTCTCGTGTTCTCTGATATTGATAACGAATTCCACTTACACCTTCAAGCACATCAACAGTATTCTATCACTGGTGCGGAGTATGGGCATGACCATAGCCCTGATAACCGCACTGGTAAAGGTGAGTCAAATTTCCATTCCCCCCCCCCCCAAACACACTACAGCCTAACCAGCTGGATCTTCTCTTGTACAGACAGTGATGTTCATGACGCACCGCAAGGACATCGCTCACCTGAACGCCAATCTATCCGCTCGCTTCTTATCCGACCTCGATCTCCCGGAAAATCGTCCGCACATGCTGAACCGCGTGGGCCTCTACTTCTACTACATGTACGCCTTCTCGGCTTTCGTCGCTCTAACCATGTACCTCTACGGGATAAGCCCGGGTATAGCCTACTTGAAGAGCGGCCGCTACACCAGGGCCATACCCTCGATCGTACCGTTCGACTATCGCTCGGGCGGTCCAGCCCATTGGATCTACTATTTCTGCGAGTTCTACGCTCTATCGTCCATCTGGTTCGTCTCGAGCTGCGTCGATCTCGCCTACGTCCTCTACACCGTGCAAATGTGCGCGGAGCTGAGATTGCTGGCGATTAAATTTCGTAAACTCGGCCTCGGGCCCAAGTACAGCCAGGAGATTAAGGACTGCATCGAACGACACGTTCTCCTCATCGACTCGAAAACGAGAATCGAAAAGGTCTTTGGCGTTATTGCCATATGGATGGCTATATCTGCGGCCATCACCCTTTGCGCCCTTACTTTTCAGGTGTCCGAGGTACGTTGTCACCTTTTTTTTTCTTCTTTCTAATGGCGATGGTAACACTTTTTTTTTTTTGGCAGATCGCTAAGAAGAGCCTGAGTGTCAAACGTATAGGTCGATTGTGCCTCTCCTTGTTTCCAAAGGTTGCGCAAATTTTCGCCTACGGCTGGCATGGCAATCGCGTAGCCGCTGAGGTCGGTCGAACTTCTTAGACCCTGTAATTCAGTTGGAAGATACTTTTCATCAATTACGATGTTTCAGAGTGCGACCAGCCTCGACGAGATGTACAACTCGCATTGGCCGGAAGAGTGCGATGTTCGCTTTAAAAATGACATCGTTATGGTGCTGATGCAGAAGCCGCTGGTGCTAGTCGCCGAAGGCTGCATGTTCATCCAGTTGGATATGTTTACAAAAGTATAACTTTTTGTATTATTTTTTTTTTGTTTTTCATGTTACTTACATTTACAATTATTTTCATTAACAGGTTGTCCAAGCCTCGATGTCATATTTCTGTCTGTTGCGCTCGCTCACCGAAGCTGCAAACTGATTGGACGGCAGGATTGTTTGTAGTTATTGAAATTTATAGTTATTTTTGCAGTCATGTTTATTAGATTGAAAAAATAAAAATTAATATCACTGTTGACACGATCGAACCTATTTTTTTTTTATTAATTTCATCATTAAGACAGTATAAAAGTATATTTACATAGCACTTTGTACTTACAGTATCTACAAGCGGATTTTAATAAAAAGAAAAATTGTTTTCTTTTCTGCTCAAGTAGCCTAAGAATTATTTTTTATTTCGCGCTTACGCCTAATACGCCTAGCCAGCACTGGCCAGAATAGATCAGGATCAACTTCTTTGTCCTTGTCGATTCCCCATATCAAACGAACAACGTAGCTCGCGAGCAAGCCCAGTGCAACGCACATTACAAAAGCAATGACGCTGTACCAGAGATACGATAGCCGATAAAGATAAAAGTATTGGGAATCGTCGGGAATAGGACTTGGAAAATGCATGAACTTGCTGAAAAAAAAGGTAAACGGAAGACGTAACGAAAGACAAGGGTAAGCGTACCGCAGTTTTCTTTTTTTTTTTTTTGTAAATTTACCTCTGAACATTTATCGTTTCCGTCTGCTTTGACAAGTAATCGCATCCAGCTTGCGAAGTTGACAGCTCGGTTGGTATCGGTCTTGGTCTGCCGAACATCAACCACAACACTATGACCAAGGACGTCATGAGACCTATAACCGCCCCTATTTCGTTGGCAGATTCGAAAACCATGCCCAGCGTGAAAATGCCAAAGACAGCCGAGCCGATGCCTCCGTTAACCGTCAGAACGTACTGCATACGAATGTGAACGAGTTGAGAATAATTAAAAAAAAAATATTAATCATCTTTTCTTTCGATTATAGAGAAGCAAACCTGAAAGAAACTGCCAATAACTTGGGCGGAAAATGCTAGGCTGATACACAGGACCCCATAGCTAAACGTTAACAATTTACTAATTACGAGTGACTTTGATTCCGGCAACAGGTCGCCTGTATATTTCGTATAGACCGGCTTTACGTAGTCCTCCAAAGTCATGGCAGCCAGGGAATTTAACACGGCTGATATAGTACTTAATGTGGCACTGAATATACCTAAATTATCGGGCAAGTATATTTTTTAATAATTTTTAAGCTATCGATTATTTCATTATAGAGATTTGGATTAGCTATACCTGATATGAAGAGGCCAGGAAGTCCTGGTAGATGCGACAATGTATCCATAACGTACAAAGGCATAAGCATATCGGTCGCGGTTACTCTACCTGTCGCTTTAGGATCGCAGTCATGATACTTGGAGTATATGGCAAGACCGCTAAAAACGACGGCTAACGAAAACATTATGTAAAGCATCATGTTTATGAGCATGGCGATCCTGGCTGATCCTATATTTCTGGCAATGCGCAATACGTCGTAATGTTTAGTAACGTCACTGATAAACGAATCAAATGCAAGGTAGAACACTTACTTCATCGTCAGCAATCGCTGCACCTGGACTTGGTTAACGGCGTTGAAACAAAGCGACATCGTGAAACCGCCGATCAAAAGGCTCCACCACGTGTGGCGAACGGTTGGATCAAGAGAAAAGCTAATCGGTCGATAGCGATAAAGTAAACTTAAAACGTTCCTCTACGTCGTTTCCCACCCCCCCCCCCAAATCGTTTAACCTCACTTGTCGAACTCGATCCTTCCTCCTTCCTCGGCGATACGCCAAACTTCGGCGAGTCCGCCTGCGCTGTAGGCAGCGGTGACGATGACCATGATTACCGATCCGAACATAAGCGCAGCCTGATACATGTCGGCCATCAGTACGGCCTTCATGCCACCGACGGTCGCGTAGAACGAGCACACGACCCCCAACGAGGTGATGCTCCAAAACTTTGGCAGTCCAGTCGTCACCTCGACGGTCAGGGCCGGGGCGTACAAGCAAATGCCGGAGAACAGAAGGAACTGGAGCCACTTGACCAAGCTGGCCGCCGTGCGCGCGATCTTTCCGAATCGCCGCTCCAAGTACTGGAAACGATATGCGTTTCGATGGGTATACATCACGGAGGAAGATAAGGCTTTGGCAACGCGCAATCTAACCTCGTAAACACTTGTCGCCTCTAATTTGAAAAAGACGGGGAGGTACAAGTAGCCGGAGAGAGGAACAACGACAAACAGAGGAACGAAAAGCGCGACGACCTGCGTGCCGTGGGAATAAACGTCGGCCGAAAGCCCGAGCATCGAGATGGCCGATATGAACGACACCATGAGGGCTATGCCAACCGGCACTGATCTCATTGTTCTGTTTGCAGTGAAGTACTCCTGAAAAAGACAGGGGCTGTTTGGTTGCGTCGAGTTAAGCAAGTAAGTGAAGTTTATGCCGCTTACCAATGTGGTCGTTTGACGTTTTCCTGCAAACTTGTAATACAAGCCGATCCCGAAACTGATGCCCATCATTATGGCGATGACGATGTAATCGGGAAAGCTCAAAGTTGAGCTTTTCTCCATGTCTTTAGGTTTTGATGCTTTACCGTAAACTAAAAGAAATCGTCATGATTCTCGTGTGGACGTGTTTGATTATTACATGATTAATTCGTAATATAGGTTAATTGTATGACTTCAAGAGTACAAGATGTTGGGAAAAAAAATTTTTTTACGATATAAGGTAAAATGAAACTATTTTTTTCTCGATCACTTTTATATGCTAGATTTATTAGTTTTCTTAACGAATTGCGTTTATGGAAAAGCGTGAATTGCGCTACAGTTTTCGTTAAACATCTGATTCATAAAGTTATATAAAATATTCACAATATAACATGGATGTCTGCTAGACTACAAATCTAATCTGCTAAAATGCTGATAAAAATACGATAAATAAATAATTCGGCAATTAACAAATCAGGTCGTTAAATATTCAACGATAACAATCGTATCACTTATTGACGTTGACGTCATTCATTTGACGTTTATTCCTGATGCGCCTTGCGATACACGGAAAGAACAGATCCGGATCCACTTCTTTTTCTTTCTCCTCCGGACATACGAGGTGGCTGATACAGCTGAAAGTCATCCCGAAAACCGTGCTCATCACAAAAGCAATCACGCTGTACAATAGGTAAGAGAGTCGATAAAAATAAAAATACTTGGAATCGTCGTTGCTCCTGGAAAAATTGCGCGCTACAATTTTACGATTACAAATGTGCGTTAAAAGCTATTTTTAAGAAAAGTTACCCTCGATCATCGTTCAAATTGGTCGATTCCAGCATAAAACTTTGGAGACTCGCTGTCGTGAGATTGGATTCGCATCCAGCTGTTGATACGGGTAGGTTGTGAGAGGTCGGTCTTGGCTGGCCAAATATGAACCACGATACTATGAGCAAAGAAGTGAAGAGGCCGATAACCACGCCTTTTTCGTTGGCTGATTCGAAAAGCATGCCAAGGGTAAAGACCCCGAACACTACGCCAGTGATGCCTCCAGTGACCGTTAACGTGTACTGTAGCAATAAAAAGAAATTGATGGCGAACGGTTACGAAAATACTTGTGTATTTTTAGTCGTTTATTTTTTTTTAACAAACCTCAAAGAGATTGCCGAAAAATTGGGCCACAAAAGCCAAGATGATACTGAGCAAGCCGAAGCTCAATGCCAACGATTTGCTCGTCATCACCGACGACGACTCGGACAAAGTTTTTCCCGTAAACCTGTTATAAATTGGCTTTATGTAATCCTCCAAAGTCATTGCAGCCAATGAATTCAGCACAGCGGATATGGTACTCAAAGCGGCACTAAAAATTCCTTGTATCGCGAAGAGAAAAGAAAATCGTTAATATTAAAAAAGAAATTTTAAGTTGTTCCGAGTAAATTACATTATAATGCTGTACCTGATATGAATAAACCAGGCAGGCCCGGGTAACTCGACAACGTGTCCATAACGTACAACGGCATGAGCATGTCGTTGGACGTTATTCTACCGGTAGCTTTCGGATCGCAATCGTAATAGCGTGAATATATAGCTAAGCCGCTACAAACTGTGAGGACGTGAAATAAAAAGTAAAGCACCGAATTGATGCCCACGGCGATTCTGGCCGACTTCAAGCTCCTTTTTTTTTGTTATGAAAGGAAAAAAAAGAGAAACAAATGAAAATTGAGTTACAAAAATAGAGTCTCGCGATATTTTATCGGGCATTTAACTTTGATTGTCGTAAAAAGAAAGCTTATACGTGGCGCGCTTCAATTCCCCGATGACATAAGATCGACGACTTCGGCGGTAAGCAAATAAAGGCTCGCTCGATGCGATGCAGTTGTGTGTATATATCGATCTCTGGAAATAAAGAAAAGAAAAAAAAAGAAGATGTACGTACTTCACAGTCATCAAGCGCTGAACTTGAACTTGATTTACTGAATTGAGAGACATAGCCGTGAGTAATCCATGAGTTGCGACACTCCACCATGTGTAGGTCTCCGTCAGATCGGGAGAAAAGCTGCGCGGGCACACACACACACACAAAATTAATTCATTTGAAGCGCAGTAGAGAGTATATAACGCAATCGCTTCCAGCACTTCAATTTGTCATTTTATTTTTCACTTAACATCCCGCGCATTGACATTTTTAACAGTTTTAAACGTCAATCAATTGACATCCTCGCACACTCATAAGACTCACACAGGCTCGTTCATCCTCTCAAAGTCGCGATTGAATAAGAAAGCCAACAATTACTTCCAAAAGTATATACGTTTTTTTTTTAAAAAAAAAAGCTTCCACTCACTTGTCGAACTCGATCCTTCCCCCTTCCTTGGCGATACGCCAGATCTCCGTGATTCCGCCAACATTGAAGGCAGCAGTGACGATGATCATTATTACCGAGGCGAACATAAGCGCAGCCTGATAAACGTCGGTCAAAAGCACGGCCTTCATGCCACCGATGCTCGAGTAGAACGAGCACACGATTCCCAGTGACGTGATGCTCCAGAATTTGGGGAGTCCGGTCGTCACCTCGAGAGCCAGTGCCGGCGCGTAGAGGCAGACGCCCGAGTAGAACAACAATTGCATCCAGTTGAGAAAGCTCGCGGAGACTCGCGCGACTTTGCCAAAGCGACGTTCCAAATACTGAAAATTGCGATTGCTTTTATCAACTGGATTTGGCGTTGGGATTGAATAAAATGAGGTGTACCTCGTAGACGCTCGTTAAGTTCAACTTGAAAAAGACGGGCAGGTAAATGAAACCAACGATTGGCGTGACGATTGTCGTTACCAGGTACATTATCAGGACCATCGTGCCGTGCATGTAAATGTCGGACGCGAGCCCGAGGACTGTTATGCCCGATACAAACGACACCATAAGGGCTATGCCGACTGGTAATGTTCCCATCGATTTGTTGGCGGTAAAGTATTCCTGCGTAAGCATTTTGAGTAATGTCGTTATTCGTCGTTTCTATTTATTATATTTTAGTTTAAACAATATTAATTACCGCAGTGGTCGATTGTCGATTCCCGGTAAATCTGACGTAAACGCCGATTCCACCGCTCACGCACATCATCATTATGATGACGATGTAGTCGAGCCAACTCAATGTGGAGACCTCCATTATTAAAATCCTTTTTTTTTCTTTTCTATTGATTTGAAGCAACTTTATCTTTTGATTGGGAAAATTATTGAAGCAAAATTTTTATCCAAGTCTTCTAGAACACGCGGAAAATTCAAGTAAACTTCCAAATTTACTCACATATCTTCTGTTAATGTCGAGAGCATACGTTAAACTGCCAGGGAGTCAAGTGGAAGTGTATTTTCTGTAGTATCTTAACAAGTGCTATCTTTATGTGCTGGATTAAAGGTGGCTAATAATCAATAAATTTTTGATAAGCGACTTTATTTTAATAAGAAATCAAAAATTTTTGTTTAATCGTATACGCTCAAATAGTATATTACATGAGATCTGAGGCTTCTTTTTTCGTGGCCGTGGTGTGTATACGATTTTTCATGCCTGCGGACGGAAAACGGCAACTTGCCGTTTTCCGGCAACTTCCCTAGCCGCTTTCTGGCCGCAGGCATAAAATAATTATTTATTTTGGCTTGGAATAGTATATTACATACCTAGGCCACGAAAAAAAAGGAAGTCTCAGATCCCACGTTTGTCACGAGGCTTCGCCTCGGATGACAAACGTGGGATCTGAGGCTTCTTTTTTCGTGGCCGTGGTGTGTATACGATTTTTCATGCCTGCGCCGCCAGAAAACGGCAACTTCCGGCCGCGCAGCGGCCGGAAAG
>JAPYYQ010000521.1:0-99584 GCA_030522585.1 Anagyrus pseudococci
TCTCACGTTTGTCATCCTCGGCTTCGCCTCGGATGACAATATACGTGAGATCTGAGACTTTCTTTATTTTCGTGGCCTAGGTATGTAATATACTATTGATGCTCTGTTTGCTCATATCCCTGTGCTCCATCATTTTTTGTTCTCCCCAGCGCGTCGATCTCTCGCGGTTTCCTTTATTATTCCGGAGTTTTCTCGTTTTTGAAATTCCGCACACTCGTTGGCTTTCTTACCGCTGCTTACCCCGTAGTGTGCGCTCTCTCTCTCTCTCTCTCTCTCTCTCTCTCTCTCTCTCTCTCCCTCTCTCTCTCTCTTGTGGGTTGTTTTATTGGCGTTTCGGAATAAATTTACTCGCGTGATGTATGAGTTTCTAGGGCTATTCGATTATTTATGTTTGTCGATTTTTTTTCACTTTTTCTTTTTCTGTATTCCTGTATTTCGTTGTGTGTGTTTACTTTTTTTTTCACTGTCGGATGTTACTCGTTTTTCGTTAGTCGACTCAATTTTTCGTCATTCGAGAAGCTCTTATTTTCTCTCTCTCTCTCTCTCTCTCTCTCTCTCTCTCTCGCTGCGGATTAAGCTAACAAACACGCGTGTCGAGCTGTCTGTTCAATGTCACATTTTAACTCTGCGACCGGAAATTTGAAAGAAACGCGCTATTGAGAATTGAGATCAAAGACGGTCTTCCGCGCTTATAGTTCTACGTGAAATTTAATTTAAATTTTTTTTATATTATAATCTATTTATTTTCCAAGTTATGTTCAACTCGCAAACCATAAATGCACAAAAATGCAATTGACAAAATTGTAAAAAAAAAAATTTTTTTTTAAATCAAATCTACTCCTCCAAGTTCAATTAAGCTTTTCAAAACTCAAAAAAAAACATCGTTTCACTCTCAACGTTCTAACCGCTTTTCACAACAACCTCGATTCTCCCAAAGTCTCGGTGCAGATACAACGCAAGCAGAATCCCACTCGTCACTCATTTCGTCTATATACTTCCCTTCCCTTCGCCTACGATTCATCTCTGTCTCTCTCTCTCTCGCACGTTTTCTTTCTCATTTCCTCGGCATCAGAGCCGAAGCTTAATATCCCTGCGGGTCTTTCCGTTTCAGCGGCACGCGAGCCGCGTTTTTATTGCGCGCGAGCGAGAGAGCCCACCCGCGGGACCGCGAACGCCCAGAATTTGCAATTCTCAGCGAGGGCTTGATGCTGCGATTGCCAAAGCGGACTATCCCCTACGCGAGTTTGGATGTGGAGCCTCGGCGACGCTTTTTTTCGATGATCTCTGAGGCCCTAGCCTCGGTCTAGTCTTCGACTTCTTTGAGCGCTTTCTCGGGCTGCGATCCGTGTACCTTCAAAGCAATTCAGAATTTTCTTTTTATCCGTATCGCATTTGCACCCAAAGAAATTATTGTCAGGCTAACGTTTTTTTGTTAACATCTGTACTGAATCACGCCAGTCATCTATTTCCGTGGATAAGACCCTGAACTGCGCAACACATCCGAAATGTTAACGGAACCTAAAATTATACTTTTTCCCCATAGTGCCCGCTGATGACGCTGCAACGTAAACATCGTTATCTACACAGTTTACTGCCCAACATTAACCGTCGCATGAAATTCAACCTCCCTAATTTCTCCCAATACACAACCCAAGTTAAAAAAAAGGAATCTTAAAAATAAAGCCAAACCTTACGAAATCTTCGGTAAGTATGCATTAAAGAAGCGTACGCATCACTCGGAAGCTTTCACCTTGCACCATAACCCTCGCGTATCTTTAAATAAGCATCCAGTGCTCCATTTAAACCAGAGCAAGAGCGAGCGCAGTTATTACGAGCCTGACGAAATTACAAGTGTAGGGTGTACGTGCGTGTGTGTTACACAGTATTCCATCTCGTGCTTGCAGCCTATACGCGCGGGGCATCGTCCGGCTGTACGAGGAAACCCATAATAGACGCGGGGAGGGAAAACAAGGCCGAAGTAAAAAAGTAGAAAACTCCACGCGTCTAGCTTCTCCCTTGCCTAGGAAAGAGGAGGAGAAGAGCCTCCGCGCGAGAGCGAGTTTATAAATAGCATTAGGGCATCCATTTAAGTTTCTACGCACGTCAAATCGATCGACGGCCTCTTCCGCCTGTACGGAGTAACGAAGCCGCGTCGAGCCGAGCTTGACGAGTGGGGGGGAGGGGGGTCGTTGCACATCTACACTGCAACGCGGCTCTTTCTCTCTTTCTCCGACCGGACGACGACTGTGTGTACGGTGTACACATATCGTCTATCCATTTTTTTTCTCTCCCACCGACTCTCCGCCGCGATTCCCCTGTTTAATTCTTATACCCGAGTTAACTCGCTTGCAAGCTGCATTGCTTGAGATTCTTGAATGAGCTTTCAAAAGTAAACGGAATATTTGGAAAATGTTTGGGCTTGCAGGTACGCTTAAGCTCTCGACTGAATTCATTGGAGCTTCGCAAGCTCACTGGCAAACACGGAATAATTATATATGAATCTGGGCTTGCGTGATGGTTTGTTGAAAAGGATTGAAAAAAATAGTAAGAGCTTGCAATAATACTTGAGTGGCAATGAGAAAGAGAGAGAGAGAGAGAGAGAGAGAGAGAGAGAGAGAGAGAGAGCTCCTTATGCATATGAATGAGCATTTTCTCTCTGTGCGCGCCTGTTTAAACGCCGCGCTCTTAAGTAGCTGACTGTACATGTTTATGCGCGAGAAGCGTTGAATTCGTATGAACGAACGCACATTTGCGGCCGAGCCATTAGTGCCTTTGTATCGCTAATGGGCTCCCGAGTTTCCTCTCCTACTGCTGTGTGTATGTTTGCGCTCTCTCTCTCTCTCTCTCTCTCTCTCTCTCTCTCTCTTGTACTTGCGAGTTTGCGCACGGCAATCGAATACGAAATTTGACAATAGAATTTTTGAGATTCTCGTCAAGTTTGATGGTTTTGTGATAATGGGCTCTGTCTGAAGTTCGTAATTTTGTTTGGAGACTGGACTTCATACGGTGACATAATTTTTGGAATGTTTCAAAGAGTTTTGACAGACGTTGTTTCGAACGTGTGTGCGTGCGTATAGCTGCTTATTTTCATGGCAGTTATTCATTATAAAAATAACATGAGCATCCTGTAAACGCCTCTTTGATTCTAATTAAACGAGAAGAAATAATTTTTTTTTCTAAATATTTGTGATATATTTTTTAACGACTTCTACTATATATATATATACATAAAATCAATTTTCTCTTTTAAGAAGGCGTTTGAAAATTCAATTCAATTTATTTAATCCAGTTCTTATATCGCATTGTGTTACGTTAATTGGCTTAAGTGACAATACGGAAAGTTCACTGTGAATATCGTGAACAAATCTCGTGTGGTTTACCGATTAACCTTCGCAACTTTTTTAATCTATTATTGAATGCGTTAATTACACGAGCTCAATTATAAGTCAGTTGCTTAAAAAAAAATCATAACGTTTCAAAGAACAACTTTTGTAAAGTAAAATTAAATTATAAACTTATTGAGAAAAATGTTATAAATCCAATAAAATAAGTAAAATGCTTCATTTTGTATAGTATGAAAAATATCCGAGGGCGCTTCGTGTTATTTCGGTAATTCGCTTAAATTTTCATTTATTTAATTTAGTGAATTGATTTCCCGGTATATATACTTCCAAATTATTTTTAGAAATGAAGACGTATGCGTTACATATTTCACAGTATAGCATAGTGAGCCGCGCATGAACGCATTTATTTTAATACGACACACTCGGCATAGCGGGTGGAGAAGGAGGGGGGGTGGGGTGGCACGTTAATTAATTATCTTATTAACAAGTGACTTAGCGTATTTACGTAAGAGATTAATGATCATAATCCCCGCGCGGAACTCATAATTGAACTGAATCGTTAAGCAAGTCACTCGCATGCGTTTTAATAATAGCGACAGAATCGTGCCAATAATCGCGTTTTCAGCAAAATTAAGCTCAATATCCCAATAAGAAATTTTTCGTGCCCAATAACAAATTTATTTAAAAGATTTTTTTTCAGCCTAAACGTCGACAATTGTCAATAATAATAAAATAAACCAAAGCTTATAAAACCGTAGATTCCGTTTTATTTTGCCAGAAAACAATCGGCCTTCGACCGCTGCAACAATGCATCTTAAAAAGCGCTTGGCACACACGCGGAAGTGTCCAAGAGGCTTTCGCTCTCGCGACTCATAAAATTACTGGCTCTGCCTCTCGTAAACAAGCTAACGGCCAAGCAAACGCTACCCCCTCTCGGGCCGTATTCTCGTTTTATGCGACAAAATCGCAAATACAATGCTAGTGCCAACGAGACGACGTATATATACATACAAAGCTCTAGCCAGGGGACCCGTGAACTTGCGGTTGAAAGCTCGTCGACGAATACAGTCCCCCACGGTCCGGTACATCGAGTTGCTCTGTTTTAACAAACGAGTGCCCCGGGCCTCCCAGTGCATGCGTTTATTTCCGTTGCCTCGCGTAGGCCCGCTCTCCTTCAGCTGGCAGCGCCTGGGCTTTTTCTTCGCTACGTGCACCAAGAGAGCCGAAGCGTACATGCGCGCCTTGGATATGCATATCGTGCCTTGGGCTTCCTCGCCCGCGCGCACATACACACACGTGCGCTTTCATAGCTGCACGTGAGGGTGCCATTGCCGACACGCTATAGCCTTCTCTCTTTCTTGCCTCCTTCGGCTTTCGTTCCACCCTCTGTTTCATGGCCCTGGTGTGCCAGCAGCTGAGTTTTAGTCTGGCCTGTTCTTTTTTTTATGTAATGTTTAATCTCCGACACGTGGTGCTGACGCGGGTTTGAGTGGCCGGGCACAAGTAAAGCAGTTATATGGCTCTCGAGGAAAAAGGAAACGCAAGCGAGCTAATTGATCAAGCTTTTTTTGCTCACTTTCTCTCATCGCGTAATTAGCGGATTAACGTTCACGTTAGATTATTAGCTATTCTACATTTTCGCGAGAACTAAAATTTTGATTTATACTTTTTTTTTCTCTCGTTGAACCGGAAGCTTTTATTAGGCTGTACTTTTTTTAATTGCGGGTGTGACGCTTGGGGGTTTCTGGTACACCGGAAAAGTCGTAAAAAATAATTACAGCGGCGTAATGGATAGTTATTCATATTGGGGTGGCAGCGGTTTCTGTAATAAGCAAAAAAAAACTTTTTAATAATTTTGACACTATGTGATCAGCAAAATAAAATGTTAAAATGTAAATTTATTTAACCTTGAAAGAAAATTCATATATATTTGATGCATTATTCAAAGTTGAATCGACACTGGTTAAAAATTTAAAAAGATTTCTTCGATTTGTGTGTTCATATCATAATTGAAAAAAAAATCATTACTTTAATATTGAGTCCGACTCGAATTACGCGAAAAAGTTTAACATTTATTTTTCCACCCAATTTCTTAACGATCTGATATTAAAAACTAATTAGGTCAATTGCGAAATCTCGTTAAGTTTGAAACAGTGATCACGATTATCGAGAGCAGAATTTCCCAAGTTTTAACAAACATAATTTATCACGCTAAATTATAACAGTTTGTAAATTAACCCAACGAAAAACGCTTTTGTAATCAATACGGCGCATAGGCAAGTCAGACCAAAAAACTCGCATAAGAAATGGATCATAGAAAAAAAAGAGCCTGGCACTTGAAACTTGAATTTGAATACAAATTTGCGAGCTCGGTCTTTCGAGCAGGTCGAACTTTGTGCTACGTTGTATTTCAATAGCTATAGTGGATGGCAGGGTACGCGTATAGGCAGTAGTTTTTCGTTGAGACCTAATGCGAATTCCGTGTAATCTGACTGCGCGGATAACCTAATGCGAATAATTATTTCACGAAGCTGTACTTTAGACTTCCAAAAGAGTGTTTAAGCTGAGTAATTTGTGTCAAGCGTTAAATTGATGTTGCTTAAAAGTACCTGATAAATATTTTTATGAAAGTTTATTAGGCATTATACTATGCATACGTATATCAATCACCGTTAATTTTGAGTACCAAGTAGAATATAGACGTATATGGTCAGACGCGAGAGCAGCTATTCTCACTTTATTACACATACTGTAACCCTTTGACATTTTCTTAATTACAAACAGGAGAACAAATTTTCTCCAATATGCTAAGCTTCCTCGGTGAAAGAGCCTATATTCCCAGGTAATTGTGTCGATGGAAAGCTCAAGACAAAGCGCAGCTTACATTACGGCTCTATTTCGCTTAAGTGCCTTCGCAGCTGTCATTTACGCGGGCGTTCCTACTCTCTATTGTCCTCGCGTTCAACAAATTACGCAACTTCGAACTCTGTAACTAGGCGGATGTCAAGTAACGCCGCAGCTGCTACTCCCCCTAATATCCGCATAATTGCGCCGAGTTTCCCTTGATCAAACCACGATCGTTCGACCTTCCTCTCCATACCTTTGCCCTGTACTCTGAGCTCTCAGGCGACTGTAAAGCGTATTATTCAAAAATTTTCGAAAAATTACAACACCGCCGCTGGCTGGATAGCGAGAGCAAATTTTCGAGCTTTTAGCGTAAAGCGAGCCTAATTAATCGAACACCCTTTTTCGTGGTGCGCCAATAGTTTGCCCGGAAAATTTGGCGTATGTGTACAATACACTAGCACTACAGCGCACACACAGCCCGGAAAATATGTCAAGTGTACACTTAACCTGTCAGTTACACGTGGACAGGCGTAAATAAGCTTAACTCGCCGCAGTGCCCGTAACGACGACGGCTATGTATATATCAAACTCTGCTTGCCCTTCTTTGATTGTGATGGAAATAAAGCTGGCGAACATTTTTTTTATAATTTTCATTTTTATGGAAGTCGCGGCTGGTGCCGGGAAAGGTCGATATAAAGGTAAAAAGAGAAAAAGCTGAGCTTTCTAAATCGAACAGGACAGTTGTATTTATACCGTCGGGTAAGCTTATCCTATATGGGGGGTTATTTTATGAATTGAATATTTTTCAGTAATTCAAGCTCTGGTAATGTATATGCAGTAGAAACCCCCGTCACTGTTTCTAAATTAAAGCAATTTAATGATGTCTTTTTCACGTTTTGTTTCTCGCACTAAATTCATACATAACAAAATATTTGAAAATAAAAAAATAACAAATTCTTATCCACCAGAATAAATTCTTTAATGTTGAAACCAAATTAAAAACTGTCTCTCTGAATTTCGTTTCTAAATAAAAAAAAAACTTAAATATTATGTTCTTTGTTTAAAATATCTTCAAAAATGAGTCAAGGTTGCGGACAATACAGCTGCAATCGGGATAAAATCTGTAATTATATGAGAGAAAGAGAGAAAAAAGGGAATTGTAAAAAATTATGCGACATATTCCGCGTTCAATTTCCAGTATTTCTTATACACGTACATACCCGCACACATACCCACGTGTTTCTTCGGCAGCGCTAGTTTTCTCCACGTGCACCTAATTCCAGCGGCTCCAGTGCGGTTTCGTAATAAGTACACTTTCATACGTACACCGGATTATAGTACTCAGCAGTGTGAAAAAAAGAACGCAAAGAAGATCTCGTGTAGACGCGTACTTACATTCACAAAGTCCACTAATTAAAAAAAGAAAGAAAGGAATAATGAAAAGAAATAAAAAAAGAATTTTTTTTTTAAAAAAAAAGCTCGCGTAAAATTAAACACGCACTGCGTAATAACGGAAGAAAAAAATCCAAGCTTTCTTTAATTGCCGAGAAAAAAGAAGAATAAGAAGAAGTCGGATAAATATCGAGTGCAGCTAGCGAGCAAAAGCCATTGGGAATCTATTTAAAATAATCAAGTTCAGGCAGCGATATGCCCGCGATATATTTTAGCCGCACGCGAATTTCGAGAACTTCCACGTCTGTTTTACGTGTGTGTGTGTATTTGCTAGAGAGAGAAAGAGAGAAAGAGAAATGTTCGCGAGTGTGTCTGAGCGCTATTTAAGCTTTTTAAAGAACCTCAACGCGCGCGCACGCTCGAAATCTGAGGTCGAGGTCGCGGCATATTTTCCGCCCTCTCCCTCGCCCTTACTCTCCTCTCTCTCCCCTAACGACGCGCGCCTGGCTTTAATTCGAATTCTTTTTTTCTCCCCCTCTCTTTTTCTCCTTTTGCGCTTATCGCCTCCTCCTTTGCGCTTCTTTTTTAACACTCTTGTATTCTTCGGCTTTTTACTTTGCCGCTGTGCGACGCGAACATTCCTGGTTTTTGGTAATTTCTTTCGCTCTTTGTGCGCGCCAGCCTTGCTATGAGTGGAAATTGAAAATTTTCAGCCTTGCCGGGCCTTGGTATTTTTATAAAAGTTGGAGCTGATAACAGGAGCTGTAAAAGATTTAATATATAGAGGAATGTTATTTGATTATTTTGTAAAGTATGTATGTCGCGAAAATTTTTCTTTTTTCGTTTTACATTTTTACGATGATAAAAATAATTTGGATATTAAATATTTCTAAATAGTTTTAATTTTATTTGTATAGTACAAAATTTATTTCAAGTTGCACAATTAGTAAAATAGACAAAACTAATTTATATTATTTGTAGAAAAATTAAAACTTTTTTTTAAATCACTTCACGTTTCGTTTAGTTTGTCAAACTTGTTACGTATTCAATCGCAAGAAAAAGTGCATTTATCTTTTCAATTATCTCCTTAAAAAGCTAAAGTTTATTTTACAAATGCATTAGTAGTATCATCAAATATTAACTAAACAAGCCGTAATGAACGTTTCAAGCTTTTTTTCCTGATCATTACCAATTTTTCTAGACTTTTGTTTTGAAAAATAATTTTCAAGAAAACTTTTAATTGGATAATGCGGTAGCGTTATTGCCGAACGCCACGGCCAAATAAAAACATGCAACTTTCAAAACTTTAGCTTTACAGCTCATAAAAATGCAAGTTTAAAAAACGGACAGCATTCGTTTAAAACTCGCAAAACTCTCTTTTGTAAAGCAGGAAAGCGCATCAAGATCTGCAGATGTTCCGCCCGTAATTTTTAGCAAACAGCAAGAGAGAAAGAGAGCCGAGAGCGAGGAAAAGCGAAAAAGGGAAAAATTTTTCCAAATGGTCAGGTTGAAAAACATTTTATGGAGCAAAAGAGAGATAGCGAAAGAGAAAGAGAGCGATGCTTACTCTCGGCTGAAATATAAATGATTTCTATGTTCTGGAAGATAAAGAGCTTAAATGTTACGATATAGCTGCGTTTTTTGCTCGTGAAAACTGCGCACTTTTGCTTAATATGACTGAGCTTGGGTCAAATGCAAAATTGTTTGAATAAATATTGGGTAATGACCGAGCTGGACTACGAGTGACGAGTATTTACAAACTTAACGTATTTTGTTTATCGTAGTGGGTAAGGATAAATTATTTTCATAGTAATGTGAATTACAATAGAAATTCTTATGGTCGTTATTTTCAATGTAAAGTATATTGATGTTCATAACTTTATAAATGCACAAAAAAATCTGTAATATTTTTAATAACCGTTCAAACCTTCAATATGTTTAACCGTATACCAATTAGATATTCAATAATGTATTTCGAGCTCAAGTACGGCATATTAAATTTCATTTTCTTCATGTCAAAATATACCTATATCATACAAAATGTACATTATCAAATCTACAATGAAGAATAATGCAATAAATTCGTTCTTATTAAAAGCTACTTTAATATGTAATCCAATAATTAAAATTAATACATGCAAATTAAAAAATCTTTAATTCACACGAAGGACCCTTAATTAAAACATTAATTCAACGTAAATGCTACACAGTTTTAAATAAAATGTACAATATCAATGTCACTTAACCATACAACTCGCAAGAGCGTGACCATATTAAAATAACGAACACATCGTTCTCTTTTATCAAAGTCAAATTTTCCGTCAAACGTCCGCAGTCGCAGCGCGTCCAAATCTTATTGGCCAGAACACTCTAGTACTCGCAGTGGCACACGCTCGGTCGAATCTCTCTGAAACTTGATCCGTCCCTTTTTCTCATCCCCAGCAGGAAAGTAGAAACTTTGGCGCAGACGAGGGAGTAAGAGAAAGAGAAAGAGAGAGAGAGAGAGAGAGAGAGAGAGAGAGAGAGAGAGAGAGAGAGGAGAAGGAAAGTAGCGCTCAGCCGGCGGCAGTAGTCCGGAGATCACGAGCGGCAGAAATTGGCGCGCGCGAATCGTCAGGAAATTGCCCCGAGCCGATATTCCAGCGGTACTGCCGAGAGCGAGTTCCAGCGAGGCCTTGACCTCGCCATGGAATTATAACGCGCTGCTCTCTCTCTTCCTTTCCCTCGTTCTCTCTTGGCACGGCAACGAGCAGCCCCGTGTTGCCTTAAAGCTCGCCTCCTGGGCACGTTACCTCGGAGCTCAGGTGCATAAAACGAAATTGAATCTTCCGGGCTGTGTACTAGCGTGGGGTACGTGTACGAAAGAGAGAGAGAGAGAGAGGGAGGATGGCCATTCCTATTTGAAGGTGCGTTAGGCTTGGGTAATATGGTTGGCCGACGCTCTCTTCTTTCCTGAGTGGCTTTAGCAAAATGAGCTTTGTTATACGCGGATGTGTTTTGGTAGTTTATTTAACGGATGTGTACCCAGTGCGGGGAGTAATCTTGTAATAATTATTATACCGCACCGCTGGGATTTTCGTTGAATCGACGCAGAAGGAGCTTTCGTTATTCGTCCAAGTAAATTACATCAATAGCGCGTGACCATCGTCTGGGAACGAAAGAGCGAGATGGAGAGAGACAAAAAAAGGGACGTATAGTTCATTCGAAAGAGCAGTCGATTAAAGAAATGGCGAGTTCCACTTTGCTTGCAGACGAGTTTGGCGGCAGAGATCGATGCACTTGACTTTTCTCTTCCTCCTTCTTCCCTTCTTCCCTTCTGCAATCGTGGATTAAGAGCTCACCGCTCAAAAGTTCTTCTTGAAAAGTAATGATGCCGTATTTTCTTCGGCTCCCCCCCTCCCCCACCGTCACGAAGTTCATTTACTTCGATTGCTCTCCTTCTATACTTTGCTTTCGCTCGGCCACCGGGTGAAAAACTTTTTTGACTGTTATATATTAAGTTTGAACATTCTTTTTTTTTAATACAGTTTCATAATTCTATTCGTAATGGGGTCATTAAAAGAAAATTTTTAATTTCTAGTTGTCTTAAAAGTTTTTCTTTTTTAATAATGTTATTAAATTTTTTTTTCAAACGAAAAGTCTATATGTTTGAACTTTCTTTTGTTGCAGAAAAATGATTGAACTGGAAATCATCGAAGAAGACTCTTACGAGAAAGATGCGCTGTTTTATGTTGAACTCAGTCCACCACAACTGCAAGGAGGTGAGTTTGCACTAAAAAATTTCTCTCGCACTTTCAATGTTAAATGTAATTATTAATACAAACACGTTAATCTAAATATAAGAAAAGTTGTTTAGGATTAAAACTATGTCATAAAAAATGATCTAATATTATTTTTAATTTTTATTATAAAAATTATGCCACTGGAAACATTCGTTCTTCTTTTCATATATGTCCTCAAGTACAGCAAATAATTTCAATCAGAGTAATTGTGCGTGAATGCAGTTGTATTGCAGGAAAAATGCAACAATCGATTACTTAATAACATCCTTAATGAACCGTTCGACAGAAACAGAAAAGTGGGATGCCGAGAGACAAGTTCGCAATTGAGACTAGTAATTGAATTTCATGGCAATTAAGTACTTGACTTGCATCACAGTTAATTAAAGTAATGGAGCCAAGCACGTTTCAAAAGCTATATTTCATTTGATTTACCTAACGTGTCACATTGTCATCTGCACACAAAATTTCTTTGTCAACAATTGCCTGTATAAACACTCGTATTATTAGCACACTGTTTTTCAAAGTATTTCAGATTCTCTAATTAAAAAAACTCATTTATTTTTGGCTTGTTAAAATAAGTGTATTCCAAAGGAAAATTTAATTAAAACCTTGAAATTCCTGTCGAGACAATTATAAGCAACGATAATCGTGTACAAATCCTTTTCACTCAACGTAAACGTTATACTCTCGTCATTAATTAACACGATCTAAACTGATTAGCACTCAAACTTTCTCGATGTTATGAATTTTGTGACGGGAAATTTGTTGTGCTCCCTACTCGGCTGTTTAGAAGCTACTGAGGATGCTTTGAGTAGAAACATACCTACAACAGTTCATTACAATCATATTTTTCAAGCTAAACAACGCCGTTACATTGTAGAAACAAAAAAAAAAGAATTAATCATCGCGTAAAAATAAAAAAAAACAACGTCGCTTACACAAAGAAAAGATCAGAAAAATCTCATAGCTCTCAAGCTTTGAGCTTTCAAGCAGAGACAATTGGAATGACCCTCGAAAACGAAAGCGTCGCTCCGGTCGACTTGACAAAGATCGGTTGACAATTCCGTTCCACTTTGACCGGCCGAGCACTCGCAAGCTCCGAAGACTCGAAAAACGCGGTCGCTATGCTGGAATCGTGACAATGCGCAGATCAAAGCTCGCCGAAGCCGGAAGAGAGAGCCAAGTCGCAGGAGGCTAAATAAGAACAAAAAAAAATCGAGCGCCTCCGACGCAACTATTAGGTTTCATTCCGAGTCATATCCGGCGCGGCAAGAACGTCAACGACTAATACCGAAGAAAAGCGCCGAGCTTTCCAGGCGGATGCGCGAGTACGTCTGAAAAAAAAGGGTTAAAAGAAGGAAAGAGGGGGCGGGGGGTGACCGCTGAATTAGCGCGGCAATTAGTCGGGATTATTCGAGCGGCGCAATCAAAGCCATAGTGGCTCCTCTTCCTCAGCTGAGCTCAATGGATGTGGTGGCTTTTGCACGCGCGCCCCCTTCCCCGCTTGACTGTAATGGAAGCGGCGAAAATAAAGAAGAAGGAAAAAAACGACTACGCTCGGGGGGTATAGGCGTCGTTCTCTGCCTTAATTGCCCGGCGGCCTTTTCTCTTTCGACCTTTGCCAAGTTATAACCGGGGCGATGCTTTTCGCGATCAGTGTGTCTCTCTCGGTGTGAAGCTTCCGCTAGATTGGATGTTAGATAGGGTTGAAAACTGCTTGGCCCGTTTCTCTCGAAAATTTGATCGGTTCAAATGGCTTTTATTATTTCCTAATTTTATTTAAGTTTTTCAATTATTTTTTTTTATTATTAAATTGCACTTTTTTCTTTTATCGAAAAAAAATAATTTTTAACTAAACTAGTAAGTAGAACAGAGTAATTTGGATCACTTTTAAGTATAAAAGTGATCTAAATTACTCTGTTCTTCGCAACGTATTGATGTTATTTGTGTACCTTCAAAAAAAAATACAAAAAACAAAAACAAACGAAAAACGAACGAATGTTTCTTTTCCGCAAAAACTAAAATTTGTGTAAAAAGAAAGGGCGCTCACAAACTTCTTATTCATTTATTTTTTTTATTGTCTATTGTTTATTGTCCGAAAAATAAACGGCAGGAAAGCCTATGTGTGCAAAGCATTAATCATAGCGTGTGTCATAATTTCACATGGCAAAATTGTATTTTTCGATGTGCCCGCAATAATTGCGCGACGCTCGACCGATGCCTCTACCATTGTCTACGTCTTCTGGACCTCTCTGCACTCGTTGCGTCGTTGAATAATTGACCGTAAGTTAACCACCACCACCACAACAACAACAACAACAACAACAGCAAAAACAATCAAGAAAATCAATTAGATCAAAAGAAAGAAAAAAACGCTGCATCAGTATTGATCAAAAGCAAGCTATATAACCCTCCCCTATTCGGAGCCGACTAACACACACGTTGCAGCTTTCTGTAATCATTGCCACTCACCCCGTATATATTTGTATACATATACATTTGCTGGTCCATGTATACGTTTATTTGTCCTCAATCTCAGCATATTATACTTATTGTTTCACAAAGGCGTAGCGCATCGTTATTACTAACCGCATTTGTGATTTGAGCCGCCAGTACGAAAGGGCGACGGCGTAGAGAACACACGAACAACAACACACAGACAGACAGACAGACACAGTCTCGGAGAGCCACACTTGTGTGTACACGTATATCTTAGCAGCCTACGCAATTGTTAACTAGACGCTAATCCAATGACATGTGCTCCGTCTCTCACTCGCTCTGCGCTAATCGCAAGCGCGATGAGATATGATTCCGGCGGCACGTGGGCGAGTGCGCGCAAGCCCACACGCGACACTCCCCCCCCCTACCCCCACCAACGTGACACGCATTTATAACGACGTCGCGAGACTTCCTGCACTCGGCCGCAATCAGCGCTGTCGCGACCTCTTCCTCTTTCATTTCGTGTATATTTTGGCAGATTGGATTTTTGAATAGCTATTATTTTTTTTCTCAGCCAAGCGTAAAAAATTCGAAGTTATTCCGAACGTATGACTTTTTATTTCTTCGAAACTGGGCTTCCTTTTTTTCCTCGTTTTTTTTAGACTTTTGCATTAGCTGTTTTATAGCGTTTTTTGATTACTTTTACGAATTTTTCGGACAAAGGATACTTTTTTTTCACAAAAGACAATTTTTACAAAAGTCGAAAAAACTTTTTTCTTTTGCTAGTTATCCGAATGTAGGTCGGATTATAGCTTTATAATACGTAGATTAAAGTGGTATAAAAGTAAATAAACAAAATTTCTTATAATATACGTACTTTAAATAGATAACATAAAAATAGCAAGTTATCATAACAGCTTAGTGTGTTTTTTTGTGATTCGGACAAAACTAGAATGCATACCACGCAATCATCCTTGGCAATAGCAGCAAATTCACTGTGTTCGTGAACACGTGTATACATATAAGTGTGTGTGTGTGTGTGTGTGTGTGTGTGTGTACAGCAATAAACCTTAGAGCACAATTTAGTGGTTAAAATAAAGGCACGTAGTTGCAATAAAATTTATATTGATTTAATGTTGTACATTATATGCTATTGTTATAAGCTATATACACAATTGCAACTGCAGATATTACTCTAATTAATAATTAAGTTTTAGTTTAAATATTAAGGATGTAAATAGAAATAAGTATATCATAGTTTATAAGATTAAGATTGAATTATTATTTAAGTCATTATCATAGTCTAATTTGCAAGCTCTGCAAATCAAATTTACGTTTGGAAGGTTTAGTTTCACACGTTCGTACAATACGTCATGTGCGAAAATCTAAACAGTTAGAATACTTATAAAACAATTAAAATTTACGAATACAGTAGATTAAAATATTAAGCTTGATCCAGATAATAAAATGTAAAATTATTAATAATCAAATGTTTTAATGATTATGCAAAAAGCACATTAAATATTATGCAGGTCCATTTAAAATATTTATATTCGAATATTCAATTCTCTCAACAGAATTAAACGAAATAACAGCTTAGCGTGTTATTATCTATCAGATGAACAGCGCACAATATTTATTGACGTTTGCTCATTATTATGAAACGAAATCTGAAATTAACAATTTGAAATTTCGATTGTTGACACAACAACTCACAGAAGTATCCATTTAAAAATGAAGCTTAATTAATATGACTTATTAATTAATGTGACTTGCAAAGTGACACGACACAATCCACCCAATTATCGGGTTGTATTGAAATCGATCAATATCACAAGCGCACAGTCTTAGATTTACTAAACATACAGCTTCGAGCTCAAATTATAGTTTCCACCCTATTATCATACCAGACAAACAGATTAGTATTAATGATTTGAAACTATTTGTTCTCAAAAGGGGAAGACGCGATACATCAAATTTATGAGCGTAGAAAATATTTTATTCATCGACCAAATATCGATCAATGATTAACCCTAGCGCCTTTTTCTGCATTATTTACGTCGAATTTTTGTATCGCGGGCACGTAAAACGTACGTTAGACTTTGAATTATAACTTTTTTGAGCGTTATTTTTAAAATACATTGTACTTGGCGTTAAGGGGTTTAAAAAAAAGTAATAAGTAATAATTACATTAACTTTTACTATTTCTCTAAATCTCTCGGTCGACAACAAAAGTTGAGCTAAAACGTGTAAGATAAGAATTTTAAATGGAATAAAATACGTGACTGCAGCTGCCGGAGCTGGAAGGAATTCCACTCGCTCATAAAGGTGCTTTCGCTCTTCCCTTTCTTTCAGCAATCATTTCTGACAATTTAAAAAACGAGTAAGCTACGTGACCTCGATAAAGCGCGTGCTTTCTCTTGCAATTTTCCAAAAATCTCGCCAAAATTAGATTTCTATCTTTCTCTTGGCGTTTATATAAATCTCCAAAATAAAGTTTATTTCGACTAATTCGTAGGGAACGAATTTCCATAACGAAATTAGGTAATGCTTATCTGTATAAGCAAAATGCATTAATCAAATGTACTTGAGAATTGAACAAGAAATCCTCCCCAAGTTTCTTGAACAATAAACCATTGTCTTTGTCGCTGTAACTCCATTGTGTAAATAATGAATTATCTTACAACTCGCGACTCAACTCATCGTCTCGCTAAAATTACAGCCACACCCGATACTCCTAGTTATAGTGCCTTATCTCTCGGTGTTTCTATAGCCCTGCGTAAATTTGCATTGCAAACTTCCATTTACACTTTGTGCTTCGGCAACCCGTCAAAATCTAAAGTCATCGCAACTTTTGGCCCGCTTCTCTCTGTTTCTCTTGAAAATTGCTGGGGAAAACACGATTCCTATCCACGGTATATCGGCTATCGCAAATACATCGAGCATCAGCCGAATAAAAGAGAAGCTACACGCCAAGGGATTATCTCCCTCAAGCAAAATTTCTTCCTCGGATTTGGGGCTATCCGATATGGCTTTGCTGAAGCTTATCGAAACTTCGGCTCTCTTAGTGCTTGTTTTGGTCAAAGATTGACTGTCGAATTAGCTTCTGATGGGCCGGCAGATTTTTGGATGGCTATTGTTACGAATACACGCCCGACGTGAAAGCAAACTTTGTGGTCCGGTGAAGAGGGTCATAATTATGGCCAGTGTTTGTTTAGATAGTTATAACTGTTGAACATTAATGACGTTTCGGTCGTTGTTTTGTCAAGGACAAGTTCTCGGTTTCCTAAATTTTCATATTATTTTAGTATAAACTATACGTGGTTTCATTAACTTTACAGTAGTTTATTTTCATTTCATGCGTTAACGCTTTTATTTTTTAATTTCTGATTTATCCCATACCTAAAACAAGCAAAACCTGCATATTCAGTTACGCTCGAAATTTTCTACCGCAAGTGTATACTTTTACTTTACACACTTTTTGAATTATGTTTTTAAGGTATCGACATTTTTCTCATGCATTTCAGATAGGAAAAGTTTCGAATTATACTTGAAAGTTCCAAATATTTTTAAAATTCAAAAAACGTTATGAATATCTACGTGAACGGTATAACCGTATTATAAATGAAAAAGGCACTTTTCAATGTTCATACCCAGAGAGCAGTTCATTGCATAAAAGTGCTTTTTTTTGAAACTTTAGCAAAATTTCATTTAATAAGTAAAACAATTTCTTCATTATTTAAAATTACTCTGTCGAAACGTTACTCGTTCGATGCCATGGAAATAATATTTCATTTAAATAATTTATACGCAATGACATTATGTCCAGGATACGGAATATATTAAAATTTCATAAAACAGATACCGCAGAGCTTCAATAACCCTGCCACTAGATATCCGCACAAAATATCAACAGCAAGATTGTACGGCGAAAAAACTACAAAATCCACTTCGTTGAACATACTTAAACAATAACCCAAACAACAAACAGGCAAAGAATCAACTGAAGCAGCAGCCAACAGCGCAAGCTAAGGAAAATTCAGACGGTGCATTTTACCAAACGAAAGGAAAACAAACACGAGAGTAAAATAGCCAGTTCACCTTCCCGGCATTCTCGGAATTACCTTAGACGTGTGCGAAAGTAAACAGCCGTCGAAACGAGCCCGCCTCTCCTGAAAATAAAAAAAAAAGAAAAGAAAAAACCCGCCGAAACGTCTGCGAAGATGCTGGCAGTGAAGATAGAAAAAGGACGGAAGGTGTTTGCCAAGAGTATCTCGAGAAAGGTCGTTAGGCTTGTTGAGAACACGGGTGACGCTCTAATGGCACAGGCCAGCAACTGCTGAAAATCAGCTAGAAGAGCTTTGTGCGCGTTGTCAATCGGCTGACGCACGAGAGGTAGACCCTCGCCAGCCTATATCTTAGCGACAAGATCGTCATGTATCCGTGTGATATTGATATTTGTTTACGAAATCTTCTTCGGTGATCTATTTATCGGCTTTGTTCCTCGAGAGAGTGGCGGATCGACCTCATTCGGCCGGTGTATATGGAATCGTCAGAAAGCACACAAAGCATAAAAAATATATACAAAAGAAAAGAAACTATTATTTTCTTTGCCGAACTCTCAAGGCGCATTTAGCCACTGGATAAATACATCCTCAAGAGAAAGAAAGAAAAAAGCGTCCCTGCAACTTTTGTCCTTCCGTTTGTTCTCTCAGGTCGCAGCTTCGTTGCTAAAAGGACAAAAAGCCGGGGAGTAAGGCAGTCCGGGCGCAAGAAAAATTCGACCGTACGCGACGCTCTTAATATCTCCGAAGCTCGGCTCCTGGCTTGCCATTAAGAAAGAGAAGGGTGAAGCTCGCGGCTCATCCGCGCGTGTCGCGCGTTATTTCCTACGCCCATTCTCGGGCGATTTAGCACGTCAGCGCGTTGTTTCCCGCTGGGAGAGCCCCGGCGTAACGATAAAGTTTTTCCCATTAGAGAGGAGCTTCGGCCGAAGTAGCCCGAGGCCGGACACGTTACTGCTACATCGGGGCTATTCTCTATCTATTGCCATCTGGCTGTAGCCGAGGCCTCGTAACTTTAACACCCTGGGGTAATTGATGATTGGTGTATTGAGAGGCTCGATCGGAACTCACGAGCGAATAGGCTCTCGCTCGCTCGCGGAATTATTATACGGAGCGCTGTGGAAAGTCTTTTATGTCTCTGGGAGTTTGTTTTCCAAAGATTCTCGCGGAGGGGATTTCTCGAGTGACGACCCAACGGATGGCCGATCGTAAATCGGCGATGGCTTTTTCCCGAATTAAAGCAGCGCTGACTTGAAAACGTTTCTATTTACGAGCGTTTTTCGTTTCCACGGCAGATTTGTGTCTGCTCCGCAGTTTGCTTCGCGTTTTTGTTTATGTCCAGTTTCAGATCTATCGTCCAGATGTAGACACGCGGCCGAGATTGAAATGTAACGTTTTGATAAAGTCTGATATATTCCTTGTACTTTTGTTGGTCGTGTCGCATTTTTATTTTTTTATCACAAGTATCGTAATTAACTCTAAAGAAAATAAAAATGATAAATACATAATGAACAACCTTTGAGAAAAAAGAAAGTAATGATCAATACCAGTTCCGCAATTTATTATCTAACGTTAATAGAGCAACCCTGAAAATGGAAAAAAACCTGGCAAATAACGCAAAGCATCCACATCCAGAGACACAGTAGAGCCCCTATTATCCTCCTCGTAAATCGAACGCGACGAGGGTGCAAATGCGCATGGGTCAACTTAAATTTCAATGTAGCAAACAATAAATTTTCCGGGGACGCTAAACAAATTCAATTACAGGAGAACAAGCGAACGTTTAATTACAGTCGCGGCAACGCATCTGCTTGCTTAATCCCTTCTCCCCCCCTCCTCTCTCTCATCCCAACACCGCCACCATCATCAGGCTAGACTAATTAAGCTTGGGAAAACTTCCGATTCACATGGAAACTGGCGGAAAATGTCGAGCGACCTAGCCGGCAATAATGATTCGGGTTTGACATTAAACGAAATTAGCTCGGCTGCGAATCGAAATTTACTTTTAATCTGAGAGAGGAAAAGCTTTGGTATAGGTCGGCGAACCCGTTACCATACCCCCCACCACCTTGCGAAAACAAGAGATACAGAGAGGCGAGCCGGGAAAAAGGTCAAAGTTCAATGCTAGAGTATGTGTGCGTGCACCACACCCGCATCTGTACGTTGGATTTCGTATCTGTATAGGTGCGAGGAGGAAGGGTGTATTTCTCGATTGTGCGCCAGCAGCTACCGAACTAATTGTTGCTAAGGCGAAGTTCGACCGTGAGAAAGCCGTGGAGTTAACGCTGCTGGGGAGTCCTTTGCTGGGATGAAATCGTCCGGTTCTTTAACCTTTCGCAGTGTCCTCGTTCGCCCAGCGGCGTCTCGTTTCTTTCTTTTCTCTCATTGGTGCACCAGGACGAAAATAAATCCGCAAGTTTTTGAAATTACCAAGTTTGTTAGTGACGATCGCAAAGATTATTAGGCAGCCGCGATGGAAAGTATCTTTATTAGTAGCGAGTACGGAATTACTATAAATTTGACGTTCCGGTTGTCGAGCGCACGGAATTTTTCTACTTTGCGACTTTTATTGCTGTGTTGCAATTCTAGGCTGAATGCAAGCGGTTCGAGAAAAGAGAAAAATTCCACGCTGAGTGCGGAATTCCGTAATCGATCAGCTATGCAGCCCCTCTGGAGTACGCACAAATCACAATGGCTTACAAATTGACGTGGAAATTTTGCCTTATTCGTTTTGTTTATTGCGCGTTGAAATGGCACTGGTAAAATGCATTTTGCGTCGATTTTTAAAGAAAAGTTAACGTATCGTTAGAACTTTCTTATTATGTTTCAAATGCAAATAAGAATTATAAAACTGAGAAGAAAAATATTTTTCTATCAACTATCAAATTTAAAGTTTAAAAAAAGAAATAAAATATTCCATTCAGAATGTACCAGTCGAATAAGAATCGTAACATCACGTGGACGAAAATAATAATATGCGAGGCTATTCAGGCTTAAAAAAGAAAGAAAACAAAAAAAAACAGAAAAAAAAATCGTAAAAGAAACAAGACGACCAAAACGAACAATGGAATGGTACGCGGGAAACTTTTTGGCCGGTGTAACGAAAGGAAAAAAATTGTTCTGCTCATTCGCACGGCTTCCTCTCTAAAATACGTTCGGCCTGAATCTGTCAGTTTTGAATTGACGATGCATTGATAAAAAAAAAATCCGAGGAAGATTCGATATCCCAGGAACTTGGACGATTTTCCTTCGCTGCCCTTTACACGTCCACTCGACCATTCGCATGCACAAAAAAACATTATTCAGCATGGGCTGCGTACATATGTTAAATACACATGTGGATGAACCCCTGCGTATCTTACATTAATATTCGTAAGTTGATGTATAGATAACATATTAACCAATCGTACACAGGCGTGAAAAACGCTCGAGACTTGAGAGTAAACACAAACAGTCGAGGGATAATAAAAAGTTCATCCCTATCGAGTGGATGTTTCAGCGTTTTTATTTTTTTCCCTTTGGAGGGAGGATAAATTGACATAACAGATGATCTGTCGTCAATGACAAGATTTATCGAAACTTGTCAGTGCGATAAATGATGCCATGACAACAGCATATTTTAAACAAACAAATTTTACGTTTTATAACGAAGAAAACAATCCATGTATTGAATAATATTCTAATCATGTATTATTACAAATATCAGTAGTTAACAACAAATCAGTTATACACGCCAAACGATGAATCTGTCAGTTATAATAATTTTATAATCTCTTAATCAAGCGTCAAACGCACGCGTGTCTAATCCTCAATCTCATATTTTAACGAACATCTGTGCCAAAGCAAGCACATTTTACGTTTTAGTAATCTCAACATTCTCCCATCGTATAATCCCATTTATACATCCGACCAGGCCTGCTGGTGGTGGTCCGCAAAAGAAACACGTCAAATACGATCGAACTGTCGTAGGCCGAATGATGAATTGACAAGCGATATCGGAGCTTTCCCAGGGCTGTCAGCTTACGTGCCAGCCTCCGGGTATTACGCAATAACCCACCAGCGCGTATTCAGATATATCCAACCCCTCCTTGTCCCGATACGGCTCTTGCTTGAAAAATAATCAAGCCCCCACTTGTTGGAGGGAGAATAAAAAAAATCCATTTGTACACATTTTTTCTCGGATAATACGCTGTTATTATCGTCCGACGCACCACGCTCTATTTTCCGCGTGTCCGCACTCAAAACGCAAACAGATGACGTCAAAAAGTGCAACGCTAGAAGAAAAAAAAAATCCGCTGCGTAATGAAGAGTAAAGGGGAAGAAAAAAAAGTGGAATAAAGCTCGTGACAGGCAAAGAGGCGATAGGCACGGACCGATAAGACGTAAGGAAATTTATGTAAGGGGCCTCGACGATCAGAGGCTTAATATTGAAAAGATGCGATCCGATCGCCCCGGCGTACGACCTATATTTTAAAGGCACGCTTCGCTCTTCCGGCGATTGACCTTCGCTTTTATAGCGAGAAAATTCGTAGTTTTTTTGTTGTTGTTCTCTCGTTAATTTCGTAACAATTTTTCCATCCAACAACATTTATGCTCGGTCGAGCGAAGTTTTTGTAGTCTGCGCTCTCTGCTTGTTTTTACCCTCGTCGTTCTCTCGCGACATAATTCAAAAGCGCTATTCGATTTCCGTGGAGCAAGTTTATGCCGCTTGTCGGAGGGTAGGCGAACTGACAATAGAGCATTCGTCGCATAATTACTTCGCGATGGGGAGGCCCCATTGTCGATCTACTCCGGCCGCGCGCGTTTTATGGCAAATTGTCGAGCTTTTGAAATTTCGCGCTAGCCGCGTAAGCACGTTACCATTGTTATCCGTTACAGCCGATTCGTATATACCTCTACGAACGTGCGTTTATCGTTGGGAATATAAAAAGGGGAGCGGTTTAACGTTATATTTGCACGTTTTACGGGGAATAAATTGATTGCTCCTGTAAGCACAGAATCGACGCTAAAACTGAATTATCGAAACGAGTTGGCGCGCGGTTACTTCGGTGTTTTAACATTAGCATAAAAAGCTCCGGAATAAGCGCTTTGATTATATCGACGGTATAAATGCTCGAATAAAGTGCGCCCGAGCCAAAACAAGCGTTCATTTCCACGGCGTATTTATAACGTTGCCCGCCCGGGCTTTGTTTGTAAATACACCCCCGCGTTTTCTGCTTAACGAGGCGTAAGCTCAACTTTTTACTACCAACGCAAAATTCATCGTTTATCGAAACCTCGCTAATTATTAGTTTCGTGCGCACGTTCGAGCTTACATTAACTCGGCGGATGAAATATTCACTTTTGCAAATCCTCGAACAATAATGAGCTTGGCGAAAGAAATTTTTCGAAATTTCAAAGGGATCCCTGATGCCCCGTTAATTTGAAAACTTTGAAATAGCGCTTCCCTTTGGAAATTTCACGCGAAATTTTCGAAATTTCTCTAATCCAAAGTTTATTGATCAAACTACTAATGGCCTGGTATTGCAGTTTTAGTAATACCTACATCCTTCCGTTTCTCTTTTTAATAATCAAAACGATCATTAAAAAAAGAGTCAGAGAAGGAGGTAGTGAAAAAACGGAAAATAACAAGAAAAGAGGAAAAGTTTTAATTTCCGCCAAGCTTTTACACGGCTCGAAAGAGAAAGAGTCCATGTAATTAACGTAAAGACGCCGCGGGCGAAGGGGTAGAAAGGGCGCAGAGGGAGGAGAGAAAGCCGCCCGGTCGATGACTCGCTGGCGCGTAAACAATCTGAGACTGGCACGCGGCCGAGGTGTCTGTGTACAAGCCCGTCAAGGTCGAGCTTGCACAGCGCTCGATGTAACTCGTCCCTGGCAGGCAAAAAAGCTCGTGTATACTATGAGAGAAAGAGATAGCTCGAATAACAGCGTGTACCTGGTGGAATCCGTCATTGACTATTCACACGCGCGCGCTTGTGTCGCAGCATTTTTGGGTCACTCTTGGCACCCTCGTTTCCTCGTATTTTTCGTGCTGGAATTGCAGACGGTGGTTTCGCGCACGAATGAAAGTGTCTCGCGTGAGCTGGGAGTATGCCGCGAAGGAGCCTGTGCGAACGTAAGGAAATTCGTTCGGTCACTCGTGTGCATATATAAATTGGAGAACAATGGGTATTTCCTAGTTGGACATTTTTCTCGTCGTCTTTTATTCGACGGGGCTATATGAATTTCAGAAATTTCTCATCTGATTTGCTCCCGCGGCAATGTCCTCGGCATTCCCCTTTTTTCAGTTTTATTATTTCCATCTCGGCGAGGACTCCTTTGTCTACAAAATCGACGAGGAGCCAGGCTAAGTGAAACGCTATTTCACTGATTGAAATGAACGCCTGATTATATTGAAAATTCAGCTCTTATTTTCTTCGGGATTATCGTATTTTAATGTATAAGGAAAAAGGAGAATTTTTCACTTTTCCTTCTTCTTCCAGTCCGATAATAGGAAGAGCCGAGAGCGCGTATAGTTTTGAGAAAAGCACTTCTATTACGATAATTACGAAAAATATATATAAATGACTCGCCGGAATTCTCAGTTTTTTTCCCTATCAAAGCGAATCGCCAACGCGAAAAGACCAACGCCGAGAGAGAAGCATCTCGAAAACTCAGACGCAGAAAGTTGCGGCTGGAGTTTGAGGTCAGCCAATCCGGCGTCGTCCTCTTCATTCAGTTAAGCCAGCGAGTACGATTACACTCGGACGGACCCTGCGGTCCAATTAAATGCACCAACTCCCCTATCTCTCTCTTCCTCAACTTCGCGTAATGGAGATTAATAACGAGTTTCTGGCTCGAAGCGCGAAAGAAGTTTTCGATGCGGCAGGATCTTGTAAATGATAGTTGTTCATCAATGCTCGATCTTTACTTTATAGCGTTTCGCTGTAAAAGGTATTTTTTGAGCGGTTTCTACAGCTTTTTGAAATATTAATTTTTTTTTATTACTTTGCTCAGATTAGTTTGAAGATGGTGATTGAAAAATGTCCGTGACAATTTTATAGAATTTTTCAAGCGCTCAAAGTGGTTATCCACGTTTGGCTCGCTTTCAAACGAGACAATTTTTCTACAATCACCGGGTAAACAGTCTCTCATTGGCGTCGACACTCGAGTACCTTCGACTTAAGATATCAAATTGCCTTTCTACTCTGCAAAGGTGTCTTTTTTTTCTATTAAATGGAGCAAATAGCGCGTCTCGAGTAACGTTTCTAAAAACATTTTCAAAATATCGATACAAATCTCGAGCGCGCATCAACCGGGTATTTAAATCGCTCGAAACAAAGGGGCATTTAAAATTGATACGATTTATCAAAAAAGTTGGAAGTCAAATTGTTGAAAAGTAACACAGCTCATTGGCTCAAAAAAATCTCAGCTTTTCCTTGCCGATTCGCTCGAACGTCTCGAGTCCTTCCATTGAATTCATTCAAGATTTATCTCTCGCTCGGCTTTCACTCACTTCTTATTTATTTAACAACTTCTTCGCTCTTTCGCATTGTTCCTTTTAGACCTACAGCTCTTTACAGCTCCTCCTCCCTCCCTCACTTCAATTTCAGCCTCTTGCGCATTATCGATTCTGTCTTTTATCATTACTTCCCATCGTCTTTAGAATTCTCTCCTTCTCTTATCTTTCTTTAACTGCTCGCTTATTCTCGCTCGTTTTCACTTTAGCCGATATTTCAGCAAGACCTACTGTTTCCAACCCCGTTCTTTATATCGTCCTTTTTTTATTTTTCGTGCGACATTCAAATCTTCCCAAATAAATTATTCCAAATCTGAAATTCGAAATTTTAAAAACTTTACTCTTTTTTCACGCGCAGATAACGTACGATAGCATAAAACGGAATTGTTTGTCCAAACACAACAAACGACGGTGAAATCAAAAGTGCTGATAAGAAATTCCGTTCGATGCTCCTTGCGCCGCAAAATGATCCTCAAATATTCGAAAAGGAAGCATTTTTCCGCTGCTGATCCTTGGCCTAGGGAGGGGTGGGGGAGGGGGGCGGACTAGAGGACGCCCGACGGAATAAGATTTCTTTCCCCGAAACTGCTTTCATGCAAATGCATCCTCGACGTCTCTCTATTTCGTCTATTTTTGATGTCGATCGGCTCGGCTTTCCTCTCCGCCTTACACTACGGCTTCCGTCGTCGTCCCCCTGTATTTCGCCGTCTCCTCTTGATTTCGATATACACGATACTCGCCGAGTTTACTCGTATTTGTAAAATTTTCCACATACACTCGAGGCTCTATTACCCACTTGACACTTCGTTCGTTATAAAATTTCGATTAACAAAACAACGATGACAAATATTTATTTACCTCGAGCGCGTGGAGTATGTTAGTCCGTGCAGCTGCTTTACTAAATGTTTAATCCACTCTAACAAGCCCTCATTTCCCTCTCGCCGGGCCTCTGCTATTTTCGCAAAATCCTCGTTACGTGGCTTGGTCACAAAGGGGACGGTCCGACTTCCGGACAACGACGACGACGACGACGACGGCAGAGTAAGAGGGGAAATTTCTCTTTCGGGGCCGGCACTGTTGGTCGGGCATAAAAGAAAGAATAGCCCGCTACGGAGATGAAAGAGCTCGTAAAATGCAGCCCGGAAAGCCGCAAGCTGTGGAAGTGCGCCCACAGAGTCACTCGCGTACGAGTGTGTGTTGGTGTGCAGACGAGTAAGCGAAATTTTTCGCGTCCGCACCTGCTGCTGCGTTTCACTTCCCCCGCATCTCGTCAGCGACGTTTTCTCCGCGCGCGGATCTACGAATGCCGCGAGAGCTTTCTGAGCTTTCGCCTGGGCTGTTAGAAATTTTTGTCAGACGGCGATGATGATGCGCTTTGACGCGCGCGCGAAGGGTGACGACGCGCTACTTTGGCGCGCCATTGTTGGGAGATTCGGGGTAGTTCGGAAAATAATGGACGGCTGCTATTTCGCGAATTGTCGCGTTAAAAGGAAAAGATGCTTTGTCAGCTTGCGACTTGCGTATTAGCGAATAACATTTTGCTATGGAAAGGCTTGGGCGTTCTGTAAAAACGAAAATAGTTTTTCGGATTACTTTGCGAAGGTCGAAAGTTACAGGGATTGGATATATCTGCCATTTGGGACATTGTCGCTGATGCGGATTATCCGCAGCAGTTGTAAATAAAATCCGTATCCTCTTTCATTCTGCCGAGGCCTGCAAGTAACGTCTCGTCATCGGAGCAGAATGCACAGCTTTAGCCAGGAGCGCTCTCTACAAGCGTCTGCATTTTACGTCCAATTAAAATGTTAATGTCCGAATCGAAAACCTAAATCGACGTATATTATACTCGGCCCATTTTTGGGGGAGGGAAGAGACGAAAGCTGGTTAGTCTACGATAAAAAGAGAGCGCATTTTCATATTCCGCCGTGGGATTTCGTTGGATTGGCCTTTATTGAATCGTTTCAACGGGCTCGATAAGAGGATTTTCCAAAGTGACAGCCATTAAAGTCCAGAAGGCTCTTACGTAGTCGAAAGAGTTGCAATTCTCGGGGCCGCACTGAAGAATTTCCCCCCCCCGAAATCCTTCAACGACCTCGAGCTTTCGCCCCGCGCTGGAGAACACCGAAAAGTAGTCCTCTTAGATGATAAAATTGACACTACTCGACGGAGCTTTATAAAGTACACCGTTGAACTTGCCAAGTACATTAAAGCTTGGCCCTTTTTTCCTTCTTTTTATAAGCCTCGTCATTTAAACGTAGGCACGCATAAAAATCCTTTTTACATTGATCGAATTTTCAAAGTCAACCGCTCGACTGACCGTATCCTGACATTAACTACTTAAATCGACGACTTCTCGGAATGGTCCTATTTAATTTCCAACTCAAGACTCGGTTAACCCTGAGATAGCAATTGAAATAAATTTAGCTCTTAATACTAAGTTCGCGCGCGCGCGCGAAGAGCAGGGAATTAAAATTGCAGTGTTTTCGGGTGAATTCGAAGAGAGAGAGAGGGGGAAGAGAGAGATGGCGAGAGAGCCGGACACGTACACAGCCGCAGCTGGAATGTATCGCGGTGGGGCAGAGCGGCTCGGAAGCCGTATTGTTCACGCGAGACAGCCGAGATCCCCCAAGGGGTCTGCTGGTTCTCCCCCCCCCCCAGCTCCATCCCTCCTCAGGCAGCAGATCCCCAGGGAGCGAGTGTGCCCAGTCGCACGTAAGTTCGTCCGAGTCCACCGACCGCTAAATATCCCCGGGACGACGGCTATCCGCGCGCCATACCAAGCCTATTTCTTTCGCTTTCTCGCTCGCTGCACTTCACCGCAAAAGTCTCACTGGTCGCTGCTTTTTGCCCTGATGAGAGAGAGAGAGAGAAATGCGACTTTTCTCCTCTCGTTTCTCACGTACTACTGCGCCTCTGCTCCCTGTCTTTACTGCTGGCACTACGCTTTTTAAGACTTGTAAAGAAATCGCTACCTCCTCTCTTGCTGAGATTTCTTTTTCGCACTGGTTCTTACATTGACCAAACAGATTTTTACATGCTCGTTTTGTGTTGTTCGAATGGATGAGGGTATTCGATGGAAAGCTGACTTTTATATAAACGACTATAGAATTCGTGCGACAAGAAATTCCAACAGCATTTTATCTAAATCTGAGGGTATTCGGTTTAATCAATAGACAAAATTGATGAAAGTTCTTTTTCCACGCCTACACCGTAAAGATTAAATGAAAATGACTTTCTTGGTTATTCAAGCCGGGGCCTGCTTAATTCGCAAGCTAAACTCCATTCGCAATTACGAATCGGGCTGCGTTACAAACTTTCAAGCTCACCGAGGCTGAATTTGAATTTAAGCTTTTGACACCTCTTCAGCTTCGAATCTGTCCACTGTTATTAGTTATAATATTAGCATACGTATTTCCATCTTGAAAGACGACTAATTTTCAACTTTTCGAAATTATTAGCATACATCCGCGTCAATTAAAAGTCACCACGGGCTTGCGAAGTATATAGAGCAAGCAAGCTCCTCCTCTCTCAAAAAGCGCTTCCCTAAACCCAAAACCGGATATCCAACGAGAAAATCAAAACGCCATCTAATCACAAGCGCAGTAGCCGAGAGTAAATGCCAGGGACACGTGTAACGCTGAGCTCGGGCTAAACCAAATCTGCCTACCTGTATTTCCGCGTGCGGGATTACAGGTCGAGCTGTTCTCCTTATTAAAATCAGTCTCCCGTCGGAACGGCGCGCATATCTGTTGCTCGACTCCCATGTACTCGTTAGTCCCTCCTCCCTCCCCTCAGTGCGCGTCACGCGACACGAGCTTAAGCTTACGTAGCCCTGGGTAAACGTTACCCGGCGGCTTTTAGGATCGCGTGGGCTTGATGTATGCACGAGAGCCTATCGATCTACGCCCGCGTCAGGCGCTCGTAAAGCGTTGCAGGTGCCCTTTTCTTGTTATTTTTTTTTCTTTTCTTTTTCGCTGCGCGCGCTCGCTCGCGGCTGAAGGGAGGGGGGGGGGAGGGTGGCCCTGTCACGCGGTTGGCGTAAATTTGAGAGGGCGCGCTATTGGTCGGCGAAGGGCTTTTGGAATGAAGAGTTACGGTGACGTGGCGGGGCGATGAGATTTTTGCTATTTTTTTTTCATTTTTTTATATTGTTGCGGGTAGGAAGGAGGTAAGGGCCGTTGAACCGCGGCGAGAGATGTTGCGATAATAACTAAACAAGCTTTACTGCCTTCCTTTCTGGTAATCAATATTGCGGTTTTAACTGAAATTTTTTCTTCGACTTTTTTTCCCCCCCTTTTTTTTGCGACGACGGCGGCGTGAGAAAGTTTCGCCGAAAAGTATAACTACTTCGAAAAGTTGCGCGGCTTTTGTGGAAGGAAGGAGCTTGGAATTTCGTTGGGAAGGAGACAAAAAGTTACTAACGTAATACCGAAACTAAATTTGGAGAATGAAGGGGGAAGAGTGCTTTTCGTTAAAATTGCGAGTGCGATAATGTGGGAAAATTATTACGAGAATTCGCGAATGGGCTGTGTCACCAAGAAAATCAGTGTCTCGGTGGGTCAAGAGCTGAAAGATATTTTTTATATAAAAATATATTTTGTGTATTCGAACAACAAAAAACTTTTTTTTTTGTTGCTTCTACTGTTGAACAACGGTTAAAGAAGAAAAACTCAAGAAGGAATTTTCGCACAAGAGCCACGTATGTGCTCGAAGCATAACTCAAAATGAAATGCCCATTCTGTGCATTTTACAGTGAAAAATGCAGGTAGCCCTTTTTGTTTTATAACCTCGTTCTTTTAAAACGAGTCTTTTACAAATCTTCAGATTCGCAAAAGACATCGCCAAGAGGAGCACATTTTTTTTCCTCTTCTATTGTCTCTCTTTTAGTCGCAGGATGAAATTTCTCTCAAACTTCTTTACCGAAAGTTCGTAAGCGCGTATCTTTGTCAAATTGCCTCACCAAGAAGACGTATACACGTGCTCGAGCTTAGAAGTTGCCCTCTACTTTTGCCCTGTCTCAAGAGTAAACGCACAAACTTGCCGAGAAGGCCTATAGGCCATGTTAACGTGGCCGTTGGGACGTCAGTCACGCGTGTACGTGGAAAAGCTATAGAAAATTTTCATTTTATCATCGTTAGCTCATCAACCGAGCAGGCCGTTTGTACTCAATTACGAAATTAATTGTTCTCTCCCGTGAGTTGTTTGCACGAAATAACAGAGAAATTTTTTGCTCTATTATTGCGGCAGGTTAATTTGAAATTCTTGGGTGAAGGAACTATTTAGGGCTGGAATTTTTAAGGTCCGGATCAATAATTTCGGTTTTAGTCTCGTAAATAGATACTTATAGGGCGAGTTAACGATATAATATTGGATCTTTTTTGGTGCGTTAAATTTTTGAAATGTTCTTTTGTTATTAATGAATTCTACTTTAGAAGCTGGCAGTAGCTAACGTAATTATTATTTGAAATCCATAGAATTACCGTTTGATTAGATAAAAGAGATATTTTCATTCACGGTGAGGGAATGTATTTAATCATTCAACTTATGTACATAAATATCAATCTAACGCGATTACCTGTATCTTTATAACCGAAATTAACCTAACAATGCCGAATAATTAAAAACTTATACTTCTAAAAATACCATCACGTTCGTAGAGCATCATTAAAATTTCAAGGCGAAATTGAAAATTTCCTCACTAGCCGCTTCCCCCAAAATAACGCGCTCTCGAGTGTCCGTTATCTCAAATATACGAAAAGCTCAAAAGAAAGAGAGAGAACGAGAACGTGGCCCAGGGCTTTCCTTCAGGCGCCACACAAAAAGAAATCAATATAGGCAAGACCTTATATACGAAATCGTGTGTCGCCACCGCGCTACTCGACCCTTTTCGAGCCTGTCCTCTACCTACACGAAAGTGGTGTGATTCTCTGGCAAATTCCCTCGGTTTCGCCTCTGAACTCGACTAGCCAAGCTGGGTCGCAGTTAATTGAGAAAAGCAGAGAGAAAGAGAGAGAAAGCTGTCGTCGCATTTTCGGCCTGATTTTCTCGTGAGTGGCCCTAGTTAAATTCCGGCCTAGACGCTTCCCTCTCCTCCTCAGCCTTCCATCCACGCTACAGAGCTGTGATTTATCCCTCTCATTTCGCGTCTCATCAACCGATGCTTTCCCCATTGGTCCCACCCTACTTGCTCGCACTTTTTCACCATCTCCGCACACACTTTGTTTCTCATCTCGGGGAGCAGTTTATTGTTCTCCCGGCAAAGCTTTCACGGAGCAAAGGCAATTCCGCGTTCTCCTTGGCGCAAAGGTGAAAAAGCGCCCGGGCCAAATTGGATTTTCGTCGGCAGCTCTCGCGCTACTTCTTCGAGTTTGACGCTCTTTCTTCTCGCCTAGAGCCCTGCTACTGCTGCTGCCTCCCGAAAAATGGCGCGTGAGAAGCGCGCGTTGGAAAATCGCTGAGTAAACGTAGAACTCTCAGGGGGCGAGAGGGAGGACGCGCTGAAACAACGAAGCAGTGACGGCGAAAGGAAAGGCATTTTTCCAAGTCGATAAACCTGGTGGCTGAGAAATAGAGGGGCAAAGTCAAGCGCAAACTCCGAGAGGCTCGGCTTTGTTATTGCCGTTGCGAGAGAAGTGCGCGGAAAGGAGTGCCTTTTAATTGTTTGTTGTCTCTCGGAGGCGCGCCTGCTAAATTATCCAATTGGGAATTTGACGGTAAGGCAAACTGAAGAAAACACAACTTTTGATTCGTTCGCGGGGCTTATCACGGACGAGTGGTGGTCCGTTGGATTAAAGTCGTTGGCACGGGAATATGCTTATTTCGAGAGAAAGTTTTAATTAGCCGCTAAAGGCAAAGAATGAGCGCTTATTATTTTGCGCGAATTAAATCCCCCCCATCGCGACGTTTATTCGTCAAGGCTTGATATATACCGAGGGCTGAAACAATATCCGCTTTTCGAGAAATATTCCTCGCTTTTTTTAGCGAATATGTACAATTGAAATTTGCAATTCATGCGCGCGCACGCATAGCTATACGCTCATAAACTTGACCACGAGCTTCCGAGACCGGGGCTGATTAAATTCTTGTCCGTACAATTTCCATAGCTTCCCCGTATATGCGACTACTCGTATATAAGTTTTCTTGCCCTGGACTGGGGAGCCAACTCCTTGGGTTTATCCGCTTCTTCGTTTTACCGAGCTATCCATCTCTGGGGCTGTCTCGCTGAGCCGAGCATTATCTTCCGAAAACCCTTTGTCAAGTAGTCGCTACAGGATTACCTGCGCACTGCTATCGTATGAACATTTTAGATTGATTCATCTTTCTAGGCTCCTGAGAGAAATAGAAAGAGGAACTGCTCTCCTCTCTCTCTCTGTATTAAAAATGATGACGTCATTTTGATTTATTATTCCCTTTTCGGCTATAATTCTTAATTACAACTTCCGTTTTTGCTTCGAACGTGCCTTGTACGGCTCTCTGGGCTGTAGATTGCAAAATTAAAACAAAAAATTTTTGAATTATCTTCTTTTCTGTTTATCATTTCGATATTTTAGAACGTCCGCACGATGTTATTGAATATTCCGTTTCAAACCTTACATATTTCGGCGTATCCTCTTTTCGTGGCTGCGACAAGTTTAATTATCGATCAGCTGAATCGATTAACCGCAGGCTATATTTGAGGAAGATTTTGAGTAACCATGTATTTACGTTCGAGTCCATTTGTGGAACGACGTGAATTAAAATATTAAATATTACCTTTAAATAGAAACAAACAAACATGAACTCTATCCGAATAATTTACGAAAATTCAACGCGATAATCTTAGCAATTTCGAGCAACCCCTGCAGGAAGCTCCTCTTATCCACTCAGCTCGTACCTCACCGAGAGCTCCATCTAATTCAGCGAGGAAGAAAGAAAAAAAACGTAAACCGTTTTTAGGGGCGGAATAAGGGATTCTCGCTCGTCCAAGGAAAAGTTCGCAGGTGTACAGATCGCAAATCGAGTCTAGTGTCGGTCGAATCGGCTCTCCCGAAAGACAATTTTCCCCCAAACGAGATTAACCTCGGCCGCCGCCGCGCGCACTGGCCTCCGCCCAGGCTCGTTCGAGAAACGAGCTGAGCCGCTCTAACGACTTTTCCTCCCATCGAGAGCCGAGTTATATATTTCTCCTCCTCGGAAGCCCCTTACTCTCTCTAGCACCGGGGGCAACTAAGCGAACGTCACTTAGCGCGGCCATTTTTCGCTCTCGAAATCTCAATCTCGGCAGGCGAACACGTGTCCGAGAAGGCTATAGGAGGGGAATGCCTGCGCTACGGGGAATTTCGATAAGATGACCTGTATTTTTTGTGCCCGACTGCAAAGAAGATGAATTTCGAGCGGGCTTAGAGCCGACAACGCTCACGGGGAGACACCTTGCCATCGAGAAAGTCCGATGGTGCCTTAGCTGTGACGGAAGGTTCATTAAGGCGTTTTTCTGACGCTACGAATGATCGTATCACCCCCCATTTGATCGTATTTCGTTGCTCCTTTTTTTCACACACTGGAGATAAGAAGGCGGAGATACGGAATTTTAAATGATTAATCCGGATAATAGATTTGCAGGCCGCTGGGGCATTAATTTTGATCAGCAGTTTTCGGTTGACAATGACGTATAGGGCGAGCGATTTTGTCAACTGTATAAATGAACGTTGATCTATGTTTTTGTTGAATTTAAAAAATGCTTGGAATTACTTTACTAACTTAGTGAGGGAATGAGGGATTTTGGATGAAATAAAAATAATTGAACAATCTCGCAATGCTGGTTACAGGAACTTCGCGTACTATAAATTTTCATCCGAAAAAGTGTAAATGGACAAAAACAATTTTTCTTCTCAAGACGATCCTGTCACTGACAGTCGAGTCTGTAGTAAAAAATCGCTGCGCTAAAAGGAAAGCGTCTAGTGCACAAAAGCTCTTCTTTTATTTCGGAAAGCCACGAAAAAGAAAAAGAATTCGAAAAAAAATCTGACGTAGTGGGAGCGAGAAAATTCGGAAAATACCGAAATAATTAAAGTATAGACAAAATAAATAGAAAGGAAGCAATAACCGAGAAGTAGATACACGAAGAAATAAGATATAAAATGGTTCGGTCAAACTGCAGAAAAGTGAGCAGACTTGGTCGAGGAGGAAAGTGAAAACAAATAAAGCCGGAGACTTTTAAGGGTAGAAAAAGTGAAAATTAAGTTTAATATTGATAAAAAAAGTCGGAGGAAAACTATTATCGAAAAGTTTGAGAATACAAAGTATACGTCGGCACGGACAATTGAATAAAACGTTCGTTGATTGCGCTTTTTTACTTTGCAATTAAAAATCCATTCGAACGTTGGCAGCATAATTTCGAATATATAAGGTTTACAGCAGCTCTTACTTACTTTATTAATTATTTAAAATGCATCTCTGGTATAATATTCTTCATTAGCTTGGCCAACTTTATAATATGTAATACATGTATAAAATAATTACGCTGGCAAAAGTTTGTTTCCATAAACTTTGTTCAGGAGATTCGTCGTACTATAAATTGCAATTTATCCCATCCAACTTCTCGCGTATTTTATTCCGATTGTGTAATATGATATTTCTCTGAAATCTCCATTTGCAAGGCCGCATTGTGAAAAATTAAATTACAATTACAATTTAAACGTATATTGCATCTCGTCAAAACTATACAGGATTCACTTCTAGTGTTAATTCCTCGGTCGTTAAAATAAAAAAAATAAAAGTTATACGTTATCAGCCAATGCTAGGATCGCATCACTAAATCCTAGTCATTAATCTCAAGCTCGAAGCTTTAAAGTCCATAAAAAAGCAGGTGCACTCCCGAAAATTACGCATAGCTTCCTTCTTACTCGAGCTCAGCGCTCCAATGACAGAGGGACAAGAGACAAAGCCAGTAGCAGCACGAGTACTTCTCTAATTGCTAGCGCGTGCTCGTACGACTATCGCGTTACTGCGCCACGCCTCGCGCCATAAATTATTCCGAACGCGCGATCAGTGCGCGAAAACCCAATCAGTCGACGGACTGCCGCAATTGAATTTTCGGCCTCGCGCCCCCGCGTTCTCTCTCTCTCCCTCTTTCACCCAGAGATTTAATCAGTCGCGGAATTGAAAATTATTTTCGCGATGAGCTTTTGTTGCCCGCCTCGCTTTTTACGTCAGCCGACCTGATATTCTCGCTTTAGTCTTTATGAAAATTTGCTCGCGGCGGAAAATTCGCTGGACCCGTTCACGCCGAAGCTATTTTTTTGCGTTTTTTTCGCGCGAGAGAACAATGACGATTTCATTGACAAAAACAAAAAGAAACTTCGTAAGCGTTGCTTTTTGTTCGTTTTGTGCGCGCACTCTGAGTTTGTTTTGTATTTCGAAATGACTTGAGTTAGAGGCCGACCATAAATTCGTTTTAACGAAGCTCGAATGCTCGAGAGCCTGGAGATGAAGTGCAAGGGGCAAAAGGAGGTAATTTTCGTGCTTCGCTCGGCGAAGTTCAGTCTGGAATTGGATTTCCAGAATGAGACTCTGCTGCACCGTGGCTGGGCTTCGCGAAGCTGCTCTTGATATTCTTGCCGTCCCCTTGCCCTCTACCCTTTCTTCGTCTCTTTCATCTATTTCGGTCGAGTGTCCAGTCATTGTTCCGAAAACTTGGAAAATTTTTATCATCAAAGTAGTCATTTGCCAATGTTTTTCAGTGGAAAACTTCGATTTGGGCCACGGCATTTCTGCGCAAACTCGATATTTTTTTTTTTTTTTTGCAAAATCAATAATGAAAATTGCAATCTTGAAAATTCGATGCAGTTATCGAGTTGTAGCATTGATAAATTTTCGAAAAATATACGCACCACTGGCTCGCCTTTCATTTTCTAGTACAAAAGCTCAAAAGAAAAAAGCTCGAAGTCAGAAAAGTGTAAAAATTAATAAAAATTTAAAAGCCGCCGACAAATTCGAGAAATTCAGCGGGTTTGACGGTTTATTTTTCGATTTATTAAAACCATTGGGTATCGCAACGCCAGGGCCAATTACGAGCCGTGGCAATTACTTAAATTCCGGGCGACTGCGCTTTTCAGTCTCTCGCGCGCACTCGGGCCGCAACGTATACCGCTTGAATTTTCATAATTTCCAGAAATAACGGTCGCGAGAGAGAAATGGGAAGGGATAAGGTCGTAGAGGAGGGTTCGCGCGCATTCATAACGCCAAGCAAGGCCGCGGAACGGTGTAGAGAGAGAGAGAGAGAGAGAGAGAAAGAGTGTAGGGGAGCTCTGCTCTCTCGGCTGCATCGACCCAGGGCTATCGGCTATCGATTTCCGATGCATCCTAATCTCAAGTGAGAAAGTACAGCCTTCCATCTCAAAATAAAAGAGGGACGAGGAGAAAAAAAATAAGGAAAAAAGAAGGACAAAACGAGCGCCCACGGGAGCAGCGTCTCGGGTCGAGGAAGAAAGAAAAAAAAAAGAAGAAACACGGAAAAACGGAAAGATAAGGGGTGACGCGAAGCAATCGCGACGATGGACGTGGGGTTGCGTGGCCTTTTTTTTTTTTAAAGACTACGGTTTGTTGACGCGCGAGGGAAAGAAATGAGGCGTGCGATAAGGGCGACCCCCGCATATTCTACGTGTATTCCGGGACTTTGCGCTCCCGAACTAGCTGTGCCGCGATTCCGATGTATTTACGCTTTTCCATTATCGTTTGTGCGCGAGTACAGCCATAGCCGCGTTCCCAGTGTCGTTTTCCTGCTTATATACCCCCTCTCCCTTATGGCCATTGGTAACAAGTGATTCCGCGCCAAACTCCCCCCCCCCCTCTTGGTGTCTTGGCGCGCGAATATTGCCAATTGAGCTGAAACTGCTTTCTTCCGATTATTTCGCTTGGAAACAAAAAAAAATAACGTCGAGCTTATGTCTCTTTTTTTGTTTCGAACTTTTTATACGCTGTTGACTTTTGTATTGGGTAAAACATGTTTTTTTTCTTACCCTCATTTGTGGTGATTACTTTTTGAGTTTTTGTTACAATTGCGTTAGCACTTTATTTTAATATTAAAAAGACGCTGTGTTAAACAATCATTTTTAAGTTAACTTGGAAAATATTTATATCTCTTTTTTAAAGAAATCAATTTTTACTTTTATTGATCCTCAGAAGCCATCAATCATTCGGCGTATATCGAAAAGCCATAAAACTCTAATGTATCTATAAAAATGATGCGGCAAATATTTTATGTAATCGTATCGGGAATCGTTTAAATCTGACAAAGTTTTATTTATACCGGTTAAGCGTTAAATAAAAATGCGACCGAATGTAAATGTTTAATAATAATAATGCATTATAAAATGAGCAATCTCTGGCCGATTATTTCAAGTAAACTTTAATATCCACATAGGTTAAATTTCGACTCGAATTCGGCGCCATTTGGAGTAACTGTAGCAAAAGCACGAGTGCTAATACGCGTTTCCGCAAAATTCATTGGAAGTTTGAGAATATTTAAGAACGCAGTTGCACACACAATGATACCTTAATTAGCGGGCTAACGAGGGAGGTGGGGGGGGGGACTCGGTAGTATCCGGCTCAGCTTAAACCTCGGCTTGCTGCGAGCGTGACGTGTAGCTATATACTTTCGTAAATAGATTACACGCGTCGCTTGCTGCGCCATTAGTCTCGTGCCTAATTAAAGTTTGCCCGGGGACTGACTGATTCTTCCTTTATTTTTTCTCGCACTTGCCACTTTTTCTTTTTCTTTCAACTTTGCTTGGGCTTCCCGTAACGGAGCTCTGCACAAAAGACGGAAGCAGTTAAACGCCCCTTACTTAAATGCTTTACCGGCTAGCCAGATCAGCCTCGTGTAAAACCTGGCGTGTAAATTTTCAACTGTTTCGTTTTATCTTCGATTTACACGCAGTGGTATTAAAAAATTTAAAAAAAAAGGTTACAGTCAAATTAAAATTTGTTCGATATACCGCGCTTATTTCTCACAAGCTCCAATGCTTTATTATTAAAACGTGTATGCTCACCTTTCTGATAAGGCATCAAATTTCGAACAAGATCTTTGATTAGAGATATCTCCTTTGTCAAACCTGGGATAGAAACAGCTCTATGCTAATAAGCTCAGTATTATAATACTTGAGCCATGCTTCAATTTAGCTTAGTATATCAGCTAATTTATAGAGATAAGATGAGACTTAAACCGACAGGTATTGCACTATGGTAAATTTCTCAAACTTTGTTTTAAATTATTTATCAATATAAACCTAATATCAGAGATTGAGAGAGTAAAGAATTCATATTAAATTTTACATCGTTCTACACAAATGAAAAACTTGGTTTCCCTTCCAATATCACTTTCACGTCTGACCGTAACCTGGTTAATCTACTGAAACTGCAAATACTCCGCTCCTTCTGGCTTCTTCTTCATCTTCCAAAGACTTAAGATTAACTTGCGGTATTTCATCAAGCCTCTTTGATGCTTCATACTCATTTCCCGTTGGCTTCTGCCCGAAGACGAGGCTATTGTCGTAGGAGCGGCAACGATCCCCGTGAGTTCGTGAAAAATGGCAATGGCACCGAGCGAGCTTGTCTCTCGTTTTGCTCTAGGCTGCCACGCCCAGCTGTGCACACGAGATCGCTGATCAATGACGCTAAGCTGCTATGGGAAACGACTTGCTTCGAATTTCGAGCTAAACAAATAGTTGGACTTGCTAGTTGACTGACTTCTTACTTGTGTCGACTGTTTGCTTCTGTCACTGCTACATTTCACGTTACGGGCCATTGCTTAGCCTATGCCTTGAAATTTTCTTGTATAATGAAAATAATTAAAACAAATATTTAAATATAGATAACGACTATAGTGCTTGTATAAAGCTGCGTAAAATTTTAATAATTGCGTTTCTGGAAACAATTATTATATTGTTTTTCGCAATTGTAAATACTACATCGAGTCTGTGAATACCATTAGAAAACGTACGACGCTTTTACACGTTAATGGTTACCAGGAATGCAAGTTAGATAAATGCTTCGACGAGAAATAGGTTTACTGTAAGAGCTGAATACATTTCTGTACCCTGTTATTACAAATGTCCATTATATCGCAGTTTGGATTATCTCTGTAATGCATTCTTCATCGCAGTTGAACCATACATAAAGCAGAAATAACAAAATGATTGTTCGGTATAAAAAAGAAATTTTCTCAAGCAAAATCCGTAATAAACGCTTTTTTAATATTCTTTTGAATATTCTAAAAAAAGAATTACGTATATCAAATATACGTTACAACCAATATTGCTAAGTTCGCCGTATTTCGCTTCACTCGCTGTCTTTCGATCACGTACGGATTATTATAGAGTAGCAAAAGAAATAACCCCCCCGTACGATTGGTACTTTTAAATCGCCTACGTACCGCATATAGACGTATGTTTAACCACGAGAGAACATTCACCTGTACGCGTTTTTGTTTCTGGCTTGCACTTCGATTTATGGACCAACGTATAAACCTGTGCAACGTTATCCGTGCCGCCTTTGCCCGTGGCAACCGAGAAAATCAAAACAAAACCATTGGCGTTTTATCCCAAGTCGCGCGATTCTTCTGATAACCAATGCGGTACGCGTACACTTTCTGTGTTTACGACTACGAAGCTGTTGATATAATATTCTGTGAAAAAAAATTCCATAAAATAAGTCAACTACTTCCCGATAAAACATAAAAAAAAGGGAAAAATTTATCTTTGCAATATTCGCGCCTAATCTACGTTGGTGATATAGAGACGAGTAATAGGTGTGCATAATATTGTTCGATCTTCATCGGTAGCTCGGCAGACGCAGCACGGCCGACGGAAGCAGGCAGACATTTGCGCATACAATATTCAGTCCGTCTCGAAACTCGCGTGTAGGTCGACGAGAAACCAGCGGCGAGTGCATTCAACCTAGAGCTTAGCGGAGGGCGCGAAACTGCTGATGGTGGGGAGAGAGGCTGATGGTTGTTTCGAAAAAAATAGAACGCCACAGTCGCAGCTGCTGACGGATGGACAGAGCTACAGACACGTTGAGGTGCGTCAGCTTATTCGTGAAAAATTTGACGATGGCCGAGATTTCTATGTGTCCATTAAATATTTTTTATAGAGTGCAAGATTTGAATTTAATATAGGTTTGATGATTGGGTAAATTGATTCCCATGCGGTTGTTTCGAATAGTATTGATTTTATTATGTGCATTTATTTGATAAGTAAATATCACGTGAAATTTGATAATATGTGTTTTTTCTTTCAAAAATCTTGTTAGTTAAAATAAATTGGAGATCGAAATGAAACTTTGAATACCGAGTTCTGCTTAGTTTTCTGATACGGTCTCAACATTGTCATTTCAATTACGAGCATATTTTCCAAGAAAATTCTATTATAAGTATAGAAACTGTGTCATTGTAATAATATTTGCCATAACCGTAATTACTGTTCACAACTCCGAGACTGATAATAATTCAGAAGTTGGAAATTATAGAGGAAAATCGGAATTGCTACTAAGTATTGTAAGCTTTCGCTGCTGAGATCAGGTTCAATATCTTTTGGTAGTTTTATTAAACGACATATATTAAATTTAAAAATTATAATCTTCTGATTTATTGTACTCTATTACATTTTTAGTGATTTTCATATTCGGTGTGCCATGAGAGTGTAACTTTGACATTACAACTTTTACACATAAATCATCGTTGGAACGAAGTTCAACAAATTATTCTGCTTGAGTGCATAATAAAATTACGCAGTAAAATCATTATAATTCTATTTCAAAATTTCCCAAGTACTTTCAAAGTTCAAAAATCACACCTTTCAACTTCTCATCGAAATTTTCTTCTCGTAATTAATAAAAATTTTAAAGAAAAATTGAAAGATTTGACGATGATATTAATTAATGATCCACAATAAAAAAAACCCGCATGACTAATGAACGATCGAGCTGACATTAATCGCGTCGTATAGAGCCGTAGGCGTACAGAAATTACGACGTTCTCAAATGTTCGGCAAACCAAGAGACTCGTCGTCTGGTTATTGTGTTGGCAAAAGGTTCATCGTGACTTGGCAACAGTAGCCGGGTAGAAAATTCATAACACAGGCCATGCCAGAAGAAACAATGTCGAACACAGGGGCTGCCCGTAAGTGGAGCTTGAAAGTCGAGAGCCTTTGCCAGTATGCAAACTTTCTTTGTCACCCGGTACTCGTAATTTTCAACATTTCTTTTTTTCCTTACCTTTTTTTCAATACAATTTCACAAGATACCTCTATCTCGCGTGAAAATGTAAGCCTCATATTTATTGTTTCAATATCGCGCGTAGAAACACAACTGATTCGCACTCTCTCTATGTTCCAGCTGCAACTCCGTTATATTTTGAACAAACATCCGCTGGCTCAGAGAAATAAAGTCCCGTGGCAATTTTGTTATCACATCCGTAACGATAAATCGCCCGAGCGTGTTTTACACGGCGATAAACCAACCGCGTCCATGAAAAATATCAACGCCAATCGAATCGCCGTATAAAAATTCAGCGATCCACGCGGCACGAAACAATCGTGAAAGTCGCCGTTCATGAAATTCCCAAGAGTTTACACGCGTGTTTTCTAAAGCGAATTACGCAACGCCAACAGCCGTCCATAAAATTCACGCGTCCCTTTAATTCGGCATCGGCGAGCAATGAAAACCTCGGAATAAACTTACCGAACAGCTATAACCGCGATTCGGTATGCTAAAGAAAGGGAGGGGGGAGCAACGGCCGCCGAACAAAAGGTTGGATTTTGAAAAACGTGCCGCCGGGTGGAATAACCAACTGCCAAGCCGTAGATAAAATTGCGCTATGCAAAAGCCCCGTGGCGCTCTGGGAATTTTCCGGCGGAGATGTACGATTATCAGAAAGAGAGAGCGCGAGAGAGGTGGTCGGCGGCTGTGAGTACAGCGGTAGCGCTAAGAAAGCCGGAACGTAGAAAAAGTTATCGATTTGCCGCCGCGCTAAAAGGTTTCTCTTACGCGTCTCTCTCTCGCTCGCTGCGAGGCCGCATGGACCTTTCTACCTAATATCGATTTCCTCCTCCTCTGGCTCTCTAATTTTCTCGCGTGCACTCCGGCTTCGACTGGATCGCTTTCTTTGCCTTGTGATGGACTTATTTTGTCCGTTACGAGGCTGAGCTGCTAAGAGATTCGATGCCGTCGACGCGCAATGTTTACCGACCATCTGGCTAGCGCAATTCAACCGGAAAGATTCTTTTGGTCGGTTTTTTGTCGCAGGATATTGTCGAGAGTAAGGGTAGGTGAGTTGGGTACACGATTTGTTGATAGGTCCATCGGCGTGCTTACCAAGGGTTGACGGAATGCAATTGTCGTATTAACAGTGTATCACATATTTGGGGTGTAACAGTTGTGGCTATAAATTTGAACACTCGTCAAGAGTAAGTGCTGGCCGATCGTAAGTGCGCGTGTTCATCCCTGTGACACATAACAGCTATGCATTCCGGTCGTATTCGTCGAATTCCCCATTTCCGTATGTACATGTATTTATTTTTCTAATTTCGTATCTTACTTTACGATCATTTTATATTGGGCGTACACATCTGTCGAATGTAAGCGACGTTTTCGGTATACATTTCTGAAAAAAAATTTTACGAGTTCCAGATCATAAACAGTCGCGAATTCATGGGAATAAATCGATTTTACATGAGAGGATTTTATGCAACTATTTCAAGCCTCATTAGTCGGAAAATTCAAGTCCCGACATAAATCCAATCTTATACATACCATAGCGCATAAATTTTTTGCTACTCGAGAAAATTTGTATCAACGACCAAAAATCCGAGTAAAGAAACTTCGCTTTCGCATTCGAATACTTTTAATATCCCTTCGAGAAATATGCATAAAAAGCATCTCTCGTGCAAGCGAGCCTTTTTCAACTCCGTTTCTATATTTCCTATGAAGCCTGTGCCAATCTACATTACCAGACTACAGCTTTTCCGTCTGGCAGTCAAGAGCCTCCGTTGGCGTTTATTCGCCCAGGAGGTCAAGTATATCCATGCAGCTGCCCTATTACACGCGTTTTTCAGTCTGGGTTAAAGGTCTCTCGAGTTTACTGAATCGACGTCATTCCCATCGGAGAGAAAAATGATCGCACAGGTGTTTGCCTCTTTTGACGCTGTAGTGCGCGCAACGCCGATGACGCGGCTTTCATTGCCAAGACACGTTACCTTGACTCTATTTATGATGGATTTTTTTTCTTCCTCCCTCGGTGGGGCTTCCCTATCGCGTCCCGGTGAGAAAAGCATCGAGATTAAGGTTGAGCTTTTAATGATTCCGATGTCTTGTTATTTCTTAGTAAATAAGTGCCATTTACGTAACGTATCCATTTCGAATTTGGCACTGGCTTTTTTTTCTTTTGGTTAATAACCGGCTCTAGGAAGTTATAAGGGCCTAAAATATGGCCAATATCAATGAGAATACTCGAGCTAAAAATATTATTCGAATATTCCCCTGTGTCAAATAGCTAATACACGTCGTTTGTTTTAGACCAGACGTTTTTTCTTTGTCTTCCGCCATTTATATTTACGACCTGAATTATAACTTCTCATACATAAGTGTCCTCGCGCGTATATATTTTCGGCTTCTCTGATCCGTTTACAGAAAATTGAAATAATATTTATCACCGGCCATAAACGTTCTTCTCTGACGTAACCCCCCACGAATAAACGTGTGAACCTCAAAATGCCTCTTTGGAATACATAAGCAAGAAACTTTTAGTGCAACCCATAAAATTTATTATACGTATAGCTCAAGTTTGAAAAGTCCAATAACTGAATAAACGACTCGGCCATTATTTTTAGTCGCCGCAGCCATATCGCGATTATCCCACTGCGGCATCTTTAATATCCAAAATTAAAAAAGGAAAAGCGACATCTGCAGTTCTTAATATATTTAAAATATTTGCGCGCCTACCAAGATTAAAGTTTTTTCAGTTTTTAGCGATAAAAAGAAGAAGACATTCTCCCCCTAATTCGTTGACTTATAAATCCCGATGAAACGCGAGCCTCAACATCTTCAACGGAGGAAATAGCCGCACTATCAGCAGTAAACGCGTATAATCTATTTATCCGCGTACTCACACGCACAGAGAGAAACCCGTCTGCGCTGGAACGTCTTTGATATAAAGCGAGCCTAGGGGGTTAGGCCTTTCTATTATTCATCGGGAAAGCCATCCCCGGGAGCATTTTGGGGCCGGCACTGGTGTGTAATAATAAAAGCCCGTGGCGGCTTGTGGCTCTTTATTAAGATGACGATCGCATGACTCGCCTCTATCCTCCGTCTCGCTCTTGCACGCGCTAAGAGGGAAATGCTGTTATGAAGCCAGAGAAGCGAGTGCCATTCATCGACGACTCTGCAAGCACGTAATGGCCTTGGCGAATGTTCGGCAGCTCTTGCTCACTCTCTCTCTATCCCTCTTGCTTGTTGAGATTATAAATTATGCAGTAAGAAGCCTGTAGGGCTACACGAGGAGCCGCTTGCGGTTTTGGTTTCAGAACGGAAACCACGACCAGTTTAAGGAACGGTCTTCTTAAAATTTTCAATACTTTATCGTAAGGTAGTGTTTTTCTTCCTTTTTTTCTCAAATATTTGAACGAGTTGCGTAATAAATGTGAAAGTTTTGGTTGGACGTAAGTAAAAGGATGTATATGCAGTAAAGTTTTCTTACTTCTGGGAAAGTCGGGAATGATAAAAAAGTAAATTTTGAGGAGTAGCGTTCAAAAAGTACGTAATTTACGTAGGAGCTTTGGATAAAGTGGCAAGAAAAAACTATTTTCTTCTCTTAATCTCGAAAGTATAATGGCGGTAATTTATTAGGCAAGTGTCCAAGGTAATCATTTGTATTTACCTATTAAAGATTAAAAAAGTGCACCTAAAATTGCTTTTCACCTCGACTTTTTTTTCTCTCGAATTACTCCGTACTTACAAATTCAAATTCAAACACAAATGTAGCCTTGTCAAATTTCGTATTAATGCTGAATTCCAATGCTGTATGCGCTCACGTGGAACTATTTTAAATCCCGTGCCATATCGATTTTACATAACTCGTAAAGTATTTATTTGGCCCGCGAAATATTTCATCTCGAATTTTTCGATTCCTTCGCCGCCAATTATCATTTTTTCTTTTCACTTTATGGTTGAACCAATTAAATCGCATTGTTACGAAATAAGTTTCTCCAAAGTATTGAAATAAAGAAAAAGGGCTAATAAAATCTAACAATCAATTATAGCATTACAGCATAACCTTATTTCTCTGCGTTACTTCCAAATACAAAGTCCATCGGTCAGCTGATCTCATCGCTCGCTCGCGCGCGCTTCTGCGTATCTATATGTATCGCTAATGTAATTTTCTTATGTCCCATCGGCGCGGCGGTAACTAAGCCGATATATAAAAGCCGAAACGATCGATCGGCTATCAAGACAATAAAAGCAATTCGTTGGGAGAGAGCCCAGTGGCGAGCAAGCGCATAGCAGCTGAGACCGCAAATGAAGTAGTAGCAGCACCGGCCGCCCTGGCGAATTATTCGATACGAGCGCCTGTAACTCTCTCTCTCTCTCTCTCTCTCTCTCTCTCTCTCTCTCTCTCTCTCTCTCTCTCTCTCTCTCTCTCTCTCGCGTACTTTCGGTAAATGCAAACTAACGAGTGAGAGATAGAAAGAGAGAGGGCATTGCTGTAGCTGTATCACTGTGATGAAACGAGACGGTGATAGGGACGACAACAGTCTCTTTGCAGCTCTCTCTGGCTCGTACAAGCGTGTATTCCTCTATATACGGAAAGTAGAATAATCAGGGCTGCGGAGAGATCGTTCGGTAGAAGCGGCAATGCCGAGCCATTAGCGAGGCTGTAAGCTCCGAGCAAATGGAGAGAAGCGCGCGCGCGCGCAGCCAGGTAAACGAGCTTGCATTAGCGGGCTGTATAACCAGAATGTTCCCCCCTCCCTCTATTCCAATATATCGGCGTATTAATAAAGCTAGGTCTCTTCGGTAGCTCGTAATCAGCACGCGTGTCAAAAGCGACTTATGTTCGCGATGAATGTGTAGGTCACGAACGCTGTCACTTCGCTATTGTTAATGCAGAGGTCGAATAAGAAAAGGAAATGTATCGATAGAGCCTTGTATAGCGCGCTGCTTAATTGGACAAAATATTTCTCTCGAGCTTGCAGTATAGCAAGTTTAACGACTCTGGCAAATGGGATGTGAATGTTAAAGAGCTTCGGAGGGTAAGGTGCGAGCTCTTTCTCTTTCTCTCGAAGGGCAGGGTTGTAAATTGAAAATTTTGTTTAAGACCTTACCGCTTGGCGCGAAGAAAAATGGTTTCGTTTTATTTATTTTTTTCTCTCTGATTTATCGTTGGAGATTATTGGATTCTTGGTTAGTTTTTACAGTAGAGTGTTTTAAGCTCTCTACGAGCTGTGCGAATATTTATCGAGGCTCTGGCAATTCTGAAGCAGCCAGCTTCGAAGAAACGCAAGGAAGCGAAAAGCACAAAAAAAATGGCAAAAAAAAAGAAAAAATTAAATGAGGCTGGAGGTAAAAATTTGTAAAATTTACAAATCGCTTACACCACCGCAGCAAGTAAAGCTCTTACACACGCTATTGCATAATCGGCTTACAACGGAGAGGGAATGCAGTGTAAAGAAAGCCATTCGGCGTGTATTGTACAAGTTCTCCATCCTATCATCGCTTTCGAGAGTGCTTATGTTCATACCAGGTGAAAAGCTCTCTCCAGCCAGACTTTGTTACAACGTACAATAGACGACCCACGCAATTATCTATATAAACACGTAACGATAAGCTTTGTGTTCCCTAGACTTATTTGTGATTTTTAATACGTATTGAATACATTTATTAAACAGTTTTAAGCGCTTCAAGTAGTGTGTATTTATAACAATTCGTAGTGTACGAATTTTTAATCGCTAAAGTAATTGCTAATAAGTAGGAACTGTCACTCTTTCTCTCTCTCTCTCCCTTTTGCTTTATCCTCGGAAAGTTAGTTTAGCAAACACTTTAATGATAACGAGATGTGTGGTAAAAAGACCTAAGTACGTAACAATAACGCTGGAAAATGACGTAATGAAACCTAGAGTGTATACGCAAAATATGATGTCTTAGTTTGCGCAAGTAAAAGCTTACAGAGTGGATGAGAAAGTGTATGAGAGAGAGAGAGAGAGAAAGCCTCTATACAGCCTTATACAAACACACGTAAAGCGACCGCCGAACAGCGGGTCGCGCGCGCGCGCAAGTAGTAGGAGTCGAGACACGGTCAGCCCTACTCTCGGACATCTTCCATTCCCTGCTTTATCCATCGCATTACTCATTCGGGCTTACAATCGATGGAACACCCGCGTGAATTTTCTACCGACCGTGTCGATGATGTCAACGTACCTTCGAGCTTCCCCCACCCCCTCCCTCACCTCCATCGTGTCTAGTCCCTGACAAACGAACGCTAGTCACGTTCCCGATTAATCCCACGTTTTCCCCACGCTCCATCCCCGAATACATCCCTCTTTCCCTCCCCCGCCCTCCATCGCTATTCCACCTTCGAGCGCGTACTTAGGAAATTTTTCTCGTTGGCCAAGTGTAACATGGTCGTATTCCTCGAAAGTTTTTCGAAAGATCGTTTTGCAATTTTAAAGTTGCCGTGTAACAGGGCTATTCCTTTCATGGCCGGGCCATTGCGCGTAACCGTTGGAAAATTACATTTAAAATTTCCGCGGAGATAAGAGTATATTACTATTGGAATTTGAAAAATTTTATCGGTTCGTTTTGAATTGGATCGCCGGGAAGGCAGTATATATCGCTGAATCAAATACTTTTGTAAGATAGGGGGGAGGGAGGTGAAAGCAGATCGGACGGTGGAAAACAAGAAATCTTTTGATCCAATTAAAATTGAATTGAATCCGTATTTCAATCCAAAGCCTGATCTCTCCCCCTTGCTCGTTCGCGCCTTCACAGCCTCTCTACCCCTAACCACTCCCTCTCCCCCGCCTCGCAATCAAACATTCGTCAAAGTCCGTCGCGCGTGACTAGCTCCGGGATTAATGAAACTTTTCGGCCGCGCGAATAAGACGGACGATAGCCGAATGATTGTCAACCTTGTCCCTCATTCAACATGCCCGTTGCCCAGTGTGCTGACCGTGCGGATCGAAGGAGGGTGAAAAAAAAGGAAATAAATAAATCGCCTACCGGCGGGTGGGGTGTTTGTGTGCGCGTGGCGGGGAGCAAATTCCGGCATGTGTTTTAACAAATCGAATGTATCTGCTTTCAGCCGAGGCAGGACTGGCAGCCGCGGCGGAAATGAAGGCGCCCGAGGAGCGTACCGAGGAGGAAAAAATGGCACTGCTGGGCAGGCCGAGGCTCGGCGACATTTCAAGGGCGCAGATACGAATTAAGGAGTCCAAGGAATTCAAGAATACGGTGGACAAGCTCGTGCAGAGGGCCAACGCCTCCTTGATACTGGGTAATCATGAATTTCTTTTTAATTTATAATTGTAAGTTTTTGTTTGTTTGTTGTTACGCGTTTTTTTTTTTTGCTTTGGATCGTACAATTGCCGAGTTTTCACAGTAGGTTAAACGTAAATATACAAATGTAGCTTTGATGATATTCGAAAATAAAATAAACTTCAATGGCGAACTTTGTAAAGCAAACATTTTTAATTAACAGGCTTGAAAAGCTCTTTTTGGCCAACGCAAACGAACCGCCAAGAAATTACCTTCTAATTGTTGTACATTTGCGGATAATTTACGCTAAAACCCTTTGCAAACAGCTCGTGTGTGTTTTGTGCCGGCGAACTCGGGCCGGCAGGAGAGTGAGTATGTGCTCTCTGTGGAACTTCGACACTAGCACATTTCGCAACAAAGTCAGAGAGAACTCGACCTATACCTCTCTCGTCGATTCTCCTTATATATATATTGAAAAAGTTTTCGATTTCCCTCGGAACATTTAACATTCCTACGCTTTCTTGTTACATCCGCGTATGTTCCATTTGAAAAAAAACTTCGTATTAACTATATAGTGAAACGTCAATGGTCTGCGAGAAAATCCGTAAATTTCGAAATAACTTCATGCGCAATCAACTTGAAAAAAAAATGAATCCCCTCATCAAAGCCAGCGTTGAATATAATCCACGCCGCTACTAAGTAGACGTGTGAATGGCGCGCTGCTTCAAAGCCACATTGTTTCGATTTGAAAACGATGGCAATCAAGATTAATCCTTCCGCACGGCTAACTAAAGCCAGCGGTTTGATTAGCGGAACGGCCATTCTGCGAAACGAGCTCTCGTTACGAAAAAAAAAGCCTCGGTTAATCGTAACTCTTCGAATCCCTTACACGCCAACCGAGCCATCTCTTTTCAATACTCCCCCTCCTTTCCTCCCTTGGCTTTGGCTTTTAAGGGCACTTTGTGCTCGCTACACACTTCATTCCTCTCGGTTGCCTCGAGTTTTCGGTTCATCGGAATTTCGAATAAAATACGGGAGTGAGTACTCTGCTTAATGAAAAAAAAGAAAATTAAAACAATGATTTTTTTTGTAAAATGTATAATTATTGTATCAATCGCGGTTATAAGGTGTTGACCATTTGCGACGGGAGTCAAAAAAGTCAGAGGTCGGGCTAAAAGCACTCTTCTAAGGGTCGACAGCACGCCCAATGAGACAGATTTAACCCAAAGCAAGTTGTTTCACGGCTCCAAAGTCCATGATCGATTTTCACGCAGGCCTCTCCGACAGCTTATACCCTCTTCGAGCCCTCTTAAATACAGATCTACGCTTAACTTCAATTTTTTCGAATTACTTTTTTTTTACAATCTTGCTGATATTTTTTTCATCTGTAAGAGGATTCGCGGAAAAGCTATGCCCCGTACTCTCGAAATTTCGGTTTTGATTGAAATTCTAATTAATGGAATGCCACAGGCAAGAATAATCATCGGCTCGTGCGGTTGGGATTACAAGTGCGCGCGGCTAATCAGCTCTGCCAGAGATCGAGCAGATAGGAAAATGGATGGCGCATTTCGGTGGTCGTAGGACGAAGGATGGCCGGCGTTTTAGCCGCCTATAGACTCGCACTTGATTAGATTGAAAATTTGATGTCTTCATTTAAATGTTCATTTAAAAGTCGTCGGATCTGCTTTTCTGTAAATGAGAAATGGCCTGGTATTTTACAAGAGATTGATGCTGACTTGGCTACTCGTGTAACTACCTTATAATCAAATTCCTGTTTACGCCTTCTGCTTTTGTAACAAGCTGGATAGAATAATTTCAATATTTTTCCAAGATATTGTTCGCCTATTCAAATAGCTACATCAATGCTTAGAATCATGGAGCGTATCGCTTTTCAATACCATTCTCAATTTTTTTTGCAATGACACCATCTATTTCAAACTATCTCCACGATAAAACGAGAATGAGAGAACTTCTTATTTCGTTTGTTTTCTTTTTATTCTGTTGTAAAAAGCTGGTTGAAAAAAATCTGGGTTTTTACTTTTATTGCTAGTTCTTAGATAAAATCTTAATATACGCAAGTTTTTAGTACGAGAAAGTGGGATATAATAAATAAATTTGCATTTCTACTTAAGAAAAAAAAGAAAATTTTCATTTTATGTAAATTTCACTTAGGTCATTAGGTATGATGAATTCAAATGCCTTAAACTAAAATTAAATGAAAAATATTAAATTTTTTATTTTGTAATTTGAAAAGGGATCGTGTAATTTTATAAAAAATAAACTGCTTCCTTGTAGAACATTTTCACACTTGATAAAGTTCGATAGCGTTAAATTCTACGATAAGCTCGTAGTACACACAAAGTAAATGCCTCGTTCATCAAATGAGACGATCTTGATATGATATCCGGTCTATTGCGTGTTCTTGTCTATTAAAGGCACAACGCCAATAAATGCCTAGCACGTCCGTGGTCCGTCGTAATTACTCGATTTTCTGAAAGTTTGTCCACTTACTCTATCGCGTTCATTATTTACTTGAGCAATTAATTTTACAAGATTTATATCATCATCCATAATAATTCCAATACAACCTCGTGCGATATCAATAAATTATTCTTCGCGCTAAACAAAGCCAATAATTGAATACCCATCGAATATTACGCGAGCATTTATTTGCTTTGATAAGCTGCGCAATCTTTTAAAACATTTAATTAGGAATAACGTTAAGACCCTTTTCCTAAACAATAAACAAACAAAACGAAAATTCCACCCAAATCGAAGAGGTAAAAAATGAATTCAAGATTGCACACTGACAAACTGGAGAGCGTAATCCAACGAGGCTTGGGAAAAGTAAAGGGATTATCAAGGGCTTATCGCGGAATAAAAATAGAAGAGAGAGACTCGAGGAAAAAGAAACAGGAGCTAGACCTTTTTCCTCTCGCGACTTGCTCGATCTAAAACGCGCACCTGCTAAGAAAGAAAGCCGCGCTTCGTCGAGAATTCGGTCTAGCTCGAGATAGAGGGAAGTAGCAGGACTTTTCTTCCCGAGTCTCGTAGAGGAGTGCCCGTAAATCCTGACGAAGAAAAAGCCCTGGAGGCGTGCGAGGATATCCGTGCAACGATCTTAGTCGATGCATCTGGAATACCACTGGATGGAGGTGGAGGGGGAGATGGACGCAGAAGGGTTAGCGGGTAATGCGAGCGATTTGTATTCGGACGCGCTTTGCGAATTTATTCTGCGATAGGAGTACATGGAGATGACGCTTTTGCCCAGGCGGCCTTGAAATTAAATTGACGGTGGAGGTATTAGCGCGAGGACGATGAAGATTGACTCCTTTGGTTTTTCAATTTTCTCACCTTTTTTGTTTTTCCAAAGACAATTTTACCCTGAAATTTTTTTTTAATAAAATTAATACACAACTTTAAGGTTTAGTTACGCGACTATTTACTTAAAGCTAATATGTTTATAATTTTATGCATAGCTCATTTAACTTTCTGTTACGCGCGTACATCCGATACACGTAAAGATACGAAGACAGCGAACTTGCAAACTTTATTATCGCGTCACGCAAGTTTTCTAACTAAACTGCAATGCCCTACATCTTTGTCAATTAACATCTTCACTCGAAATTAATTGATTCGTAATTAACGACTTTCCCGGCAACAGAGTCATAATGAGGAGTTACATGCTTGACGCGTAACCCAATTACCTAAGCTTGGATAAATTTCCTTATCACACAAATACTAATAAAAAAAAAACAAATAATCCCCAATAAAGCGAAAAAAAAATTTTAAATTGCCTAATCACAACCACTAATCGCTTTCGAAATATAAAGCCCACCAAGCAAAACTCGTCCATCAATACAACGTCGGCTTTCATCGTCATACACGCAAACAATTAATTAACCTCAAATCCTGTAACTTTAATCCAGCCACATCCCAGAGCCGCGTCAACCCATATATAGAAGTATAGAACCGCTCGGATCCGTGAATAAACATCAGCTGTGCATTGCGTGGGTTAACAGGGACGAGCTCGTGGAAGGAGCAGTTCACGGAAGCGCTGACTGTTAGCGGCGGCGACGACGACGAGGAGGGAGCCGAGGAAGGGGGCGGCGGCGACGCCCCGGCCAGGCCCCCGTCATCGCCATCCGTCGGCGACTACCTCATGCACTTCATCACCATCTTCTGGAAGGTGCTGTTCGCCTTCGTACCGCCTACCGGTAAGTACACCTCTATACGTTTATACACACACACAGTCAAGCTCGACAAGCGTGTGTCTGTGTTGAGCCCATAGAGCTTGATTACTTCGTTTTGCGATGTAGGGTATGGTCGAGGGTATTAGCAGGCCGCATGAAGCCTAAATGGAAGGGAATAAAGGATCGCCGGCTGAGGAGTAGCGCACGCGATTGATTTCGCTCTCTCTCTCTCTCTCTCTCTCTCGCTGGATTCTACCTGCTTTTCGCTTGGGTATATATCTTTCCAGCCCCTCTATACTCACCTTTTTTGGCACACGTGAGAAGCGAGTCGATCTCGTTTATTTTTTTTCCGGGACACTTTCCGTAAATCAATCATTCGCTAGCTTCCTTTTCCGCGTTTTTTTTTCGTTTTTAAAGATTGATGCTTTTTTATTTAATAGGGCCTGACAAATTTGACTATCTCACGAAACGAGATAATTTGTAAACGACAATACAGCAGTTTTTTTTGGGTTTTTTTTAAAGTGATGTAATTCTCTTTCGAAGTACATATAGGTGACTATATACGAGGCCTTGATAAATATAAAAGTCATTTACTAGCTAATGCAATTTGACGGAGAGAGTAAAAAGCTATAAAAAAAATACAAAAATCCTTTGGCCACGGCGCGTCAGCCGCGAGAGGCGTAGATGCACGAAAAACCTTTGTGCGTCGGAGGCGAGGGATGCGCGCGACTTTGTTTACAAAAATGCCCATCCTTATGCGGTTCTCAATTGCTCAGCGTATATACGACTAAAGCGATATGCTTCGCACAAAGCGACCCCTATATAACGAGGGCGCTTTGAAGTTTAGCACGTGAACTCCCCCGCCGTGTCTCGACGGCAGCGCCTCGTTTTTCTTTTTTTTTTTATTTTTTTATTATTTTGGGACAATGCCAGGGCTGCGTCCGATGAGAAATTTGCATTTGCTGCGGGAGGGTGAGGGTAGTCGTTTTTATCGCCTTGCAACGACCTTTCAATTCACGGGTTTATTCCGTCGAAGTTTTGGAGGTTGAGAGGGGCGGCTTTGTGGATTTTGCCCGGTCTGCGATCGGCTTTCTTTTTTCTTTTCGTAACGCGCACACAAAGAGCCGAAAGGGATTTCGATGCTGTTACGAATCGGAATCTTATACTCGCTGTGGTTTTCCGCGCGTCAAGTACTGCGGTTATGACGAACAATGGAGAAAAAAAGTGAAAAATATTTCGAATTTCCGTGACTGTAAGGCGTTGAAATTGAAACTATGTATTTTTGTTAAATTCAGCTTACCGCGTAATTATGTACTAAAACTTTTCTGCGGAAACATACGTGAAAACTCTTCTTATAATTAACAAACCGTCCCACCGAAAAAAAGGCAAAAAATAAACATGAAGCAAAACTGTCTCTGACGGCACGAAGAGCTACTATTTTCCGTCGGCATCTCTGTTTTCCCACATTTCATTCCCCGTCCGCGCTCCCATTACACCGACCCCCCTCTTCACTCTCCCTCCCTCGCCTACTTTTACAAGCCACGAACCCATCCTCGTCGCTCCACATCTACACGTCCAACCGTCCAAAACTGCAAACTCGCAATTACAGCATTTCATATCCCTCACTTCGGTACTTTATCCTCATAACGAAGCTTCTCTCGCTCCAATCCCTTTCCCCCCAAAAAAGAACCCCACCGAGGCTCGCATGCGCAAGCACTCAGATGTGGAGGGTCCCGGAGCATCACTCACGTAACTTGCTTTCCCACCATTTTCTAAAATGATAAGTGATCAGCGTGCATGGACCCCCTACATACCCACACGGACACTATACGAAGAGAGCCAAGTTGTAAAGCAGCCCCAAGCCTCCGTGCGAGAGCGCTCTCCAAGAGTGTAATTCTAATGAACGACTGTCCGCGCATCGCGTCTGTATAGCCTACGTCCTACATCGGGCGCCTCGATTCCCCGAGTGATTTGAGACGCGCCGTGGTAAGTCTAGACGCGCGCGTGAGTGCCGCAGTCGCGCGGAAAACCTTTTACCGCGCAACCCAAGACACCCCTCTCTCTCTCTCTCCGACTGCTCCTTAACGGAGATTTATCTTCGCGGCAGAGAAAGGAATAGGCCCTAATACCTTTCGCTCTCTCTATCTCTCTCTCTCGGCTTCGGATTTCAATAATGCAACGTCACGGCCAATCGAGGCTAAATTTATATCCAACGCTCGCTCGATTTATCGGCTGCCCAATCGCAAACTCTTATACCTCAGCCCCTCCTACGCCGACTCGTTAATCACGCAAAAGCGCTAAGCGCGTTAATCACTTAACGAAGTGTATAATACGCGTGCGTATATACAAACTAACGGGCGCGTGCTTTATCCGCTACAACGAAAGCCCACGCGAGCTCGAGCCGCAAACAGCCGCAATTTCGGACGCTGTATATAGCTACACGTCGTCCCTCTTCAGCCGTGACGTTTGCATTAGCCGAGTGTGTCCGCGAGCAAACGTCTCGAGGCCTTCTCTCTCTAACGCTAAACTGACTAAAGCCTCGTTTGACTCGACCGCGGTAGATTGCTCGTCGTGTCGTCCCAAGGCAAATCAAAGCTCGCAAGCTCGGAAATCCCAAGTGCGCGTATCGCGGAGCTTTTTAACCACGGCTAATTCCTCCCTTCGAATGGCTCGATCTCGACGCGTCGTTAGGGCCGATAACGAGTGCGCGGATGGGCAAAGCAACAACGCCGGCCATAACTCAGGCGCGTACTCGGCTGGCCGCCGAACGACCGATATATATAACGTATAGACGCGCGGGGCTACCGGCTGGTAATTGCTGCGGGCACACGCGCACGCGCTTAGCATTCCGCTGCTGTGGCTTCCTACTGCCCGGATAGCTCGCGTTCACAGCTCGATCCTAGCTTTGCAGCTTTTTTTTTTTATTTTCTCCTCTCTTGCGCGTTGAGCTGCGCATTATCGGCTGAGAGAGCCGATGAAAGGGCACACCCTCTCTCACATATCGATAATGCAAGCTGCGTCTGCTCGCGAGGGCATTTGAAAAGCTAATGGACTGAGGCATGGACGAAAACGCGGGATTTGCATTTTGACCCGTACTCCTCTTTTTTTCGATGCGGTTCTGGGAAAGGACGAGAGGCCAAAAAAAAACGCGAGAGTTAGATCGACGTGTAGTTTATGCGGATATTCGGTGGGCTCTCGAGAAAGCGAAAGGAAAAATAAAGGGATTTATAAAAATGTGGGAAGAGAAAAGCTGGCGATATGCGTTATACGCGCTCGCGTTCAATGTGCCGAAAGTCATAAACTCGCTACTCTGAATCTCCGTATGAATTTTCTTGAGAGAATGAGAAATATAAAGTTGAAACGCCAGCTGAACGAGAGGATGGAGAATTTAACTTGGAAAATGGTACAGGCGAGACATTAATTTCGCGTATATACGTGACCAAGTGGTATTCCGCGCGTGTAACGAGAGCAAAAAAGTTCTACAGCGGTGGATATATAAATGGAACGGGGGAGAAAAAAAAGTAAATAAAAAAAAGGGGGGGATATATCCAGCGGTCAAAAGTGGAATGCCGCGCGCGGCGAGCAATTGCGTAACAAGTTTCGGCAATAAAGCCTGTAAGCCGGCTAAGTACGTTTTATTTGGCCCCTGCTGTATTTCTGGAGGTAGGCGGAGGAGGAAAAAAAAACATACGAGTGTGTATACGTCTGTGTGTTATAGGGCCGAGGGCAAATAGAGAAAAGAAATGTGTACGGTTAAATAAGAGAGCATCCATAAATAACGGGGTGTGAGAGATACGTGCGCGCAAGGCCGACACAAGCCGCAATTTTGCGCGACTGTTGTCACGACGAAAAAAACAAAAGAAAATAAATAAATATAGACTCAAGCCGGATAGATTGATATTCAAAGCTTGCCGAATGAAAAAAAAAGAGGGGTACGAGGAAGAAAACTCCGCTTTCCGCATGCGCGTAAATGCCCTGTTTCGTCGTTTCACCTGCTCCCTCTCTCCTCCCTTTTCTTCTTTTTTCTTTCTCCTCTTTCATTTCGCCAGTTTTATTGTTCCTGCAAGCGCGGAGCCCATAAAATATATCTTTCTCTCTCTGTCTCTCCGGCGCCGAGTTTAATTTCCCTCATAATTGCGGGTAAAATCTAGAACGAAAGCGGAGTGCGAGAAAAAGGAAGAGGGAGAAAGATTAAACAAACGTTCGTTTGATAAACGAGTATTCTTCAGCGATAATTTGCCTGCTCGATCCTGCCCCTAAACCCAAATTAGATCCAAAGCTCCGCTCAAATCCTGCCAACAACAATCCCCACTTTACGCATCGAAAATCTTGAATCCTCACGGAAACGTCAAGGGAAAACGAGCACACTCGAAGGCCGTTGTCGCGTGAATGCCGGCATACACACTGGCCACACAACGCAGACCGCTGTTAAAGGAATCTCATGTCGGATCAATCGAGAGCGTCTCGCGGCCTGCGTCAACGTCGTAATCCGAGATCGCGCGCAGCACTGTGAGCAGCGACGCATAGTTTCCATGGATTTCTCGGCTTGTCTCATCCTAACATCTGCGAGCACTTTCCCAAGCGTGTTCGCTCCGGCCAGCGGAATAGCCGCGTTTATTCGCCCTGCTGCCCCATTGCGAGCGAGACTTATTCATCGGCGAACAATCGCGGCTCGAAGCAGAGGACACGCTCTCTCTCTCTCTCTCTCTCTCTCTCTCTCTCTCTCTCTCTCTCTCTCTTCCGTACACACGCAGACGGGTTTCCTTATACCGACGCGCCCGAATAACTCAATCCCGTGAATTTCCGGATTCTCCGCGTCAGCCTGGCGCCCCCCGTTGAATACACGAGGATGCGCGGGCGGAGAGAGTGACGTGGGGGCCGATGCTAGAGCCGCATAATGGAAAGCGAAAATCCAGTTACGCCGGAGGGGGGCCTGCGCAACGCATAAAGAATCTCGTTACACGCCAATACGTATAGGGCAAGGGAGAGAGACGGCGCGCCAGCTATAGAAGGGTATACATGGTATAGCGCGTCGCAGGTGAGAGGCGTGGCCCGGGCTGACTCTCCGTATATACGACGAAGAAGCACCCGGGAAAAATGCGATTCCGCTTGCCAGCCGCGTACGTCCTTCCGTCCTTCAGCCCTCCCTGTCGTTCTGCTTTGCTCGGATACTCTTTTTTCGCTAGCCGCACGAGTGCGGATACGTTACCTCTTCCCCCCACAACTCTCTCTCTCTCGTTGGATTTGTCCTGCTTTTCCGGGGCTATTTGTTTCTCACGCTGCTCGAAAACACACGCGACACGGGCGCGTTGTCGGCGAGAAAAAGAATGCGAGGCAAGAGAGACACGCGTGACCGGATTGGATAAGGAAGAAATTGCTCTCTTTCTCTCTCGATTAGCCTGCTTAATTAGAATTTTCACTTGGGGCTGTAAAGGCCAATGGCCCCGGCTCGAAACGCAACGAGAGCTTATTTTACTCGCTCTTTTTTTTTGAGCGGCGGCCAAGGATTGCGCGCTCGGTTCCATTGCGAAATTACCTGTGCAGCGTTCGATTTGAGCTCGTTCGAGCGAGGCGAATAAAGTTATTTAAACTGCGCGTACATGTGAACGAGTATAGAAAGAAAAGGGGGAGGGAAAGCAGAATTGACAAGCCAATTTTGGCGGAAAGTAATACGTACAGTCGCGGAATGAGGCACAGCGTTTAAACCATAGCCGTACGGAGCAGCTAAAATATTTACCGTGATTAAACTTAAAAAGTAGCGAATTCGATCAAAAAAGTCGCTGTGTTTGAATAATTGATAAAAGCCCCGGCCAAATGATTCGGGCGCGCACGCATGAATATTTACAGAGCGCCGGCCGAATATTGATGTTTCCTTCTAAATACGCGCGCATCAGCCCGACATGCGCGTATATAACCCAGCCCTCGGATTTTAAAAATGCCCCGTACCCCGCTCGATCGCTCATTATGAATTACGAAGAGAGAAATTTTGGGCAAAAATTCGTGTTTGTTTATCCGGCAGCTATGCTTTTCGTTAATTCACAAACGCAGCTTATTGGCCAATGCATAATTCATGCTATCTCTTTTTCGGCTTTACAAATAAATTTCAATTTAGCACGGAGCCCCGATATATATGTATACATACACTTATCCGGCGATTTCTAATTAAACTTCTCCCGTGAATCCCAAGGCCTCGTAAACAACGATAATGTTTTTTTGTTTTTTTTTTTGTTTTGTTTTATTTCACCGGCCGAAACGAGTGAAAATCTTGGCTCGAAATTTAATTACATTCCAACGGAGAGCAGCAACCAGCAGATTATTAACGAGCTTGGAGGTGCGCAAAAGTTCGTCGCGCGCTAAGCTCATAATTTTTAACAAGCTTAGACGGCTCCGGCGCATCGTCAGGAATGGTTAACAAAAAAAAAAAAAAGAAGAAGCGCGCGAAAAGCGCTAGCCAACGAAAACGTTCGCGCGAATAAAACGATGAGAACAAGACGAAAAAAAAAGAAACGAAAAGGAACGACAACGAGAACCGTTAGAAATTCATCCGGGCTGAACGCGCGCATACACACAGGCGCTCTCTCGGCCCCCGGTCCGTCTCTCTTTCTCCGCGAGAGTATACCAGCAGAGCCGAGTTCTCGCTTTAAAGCGCGCTAATGCCTGGCCGCCGTTTCTGCAGGATATCTCGCGTAAGTGCATTTGCCCAGAGCGGAGAAGCTCGTGTGCGCATACATTTTTGTGCCTCCCCCCCCCCCCCCCCCCCCTCCCCCCCCCCCCCCCCCCCCCCCGCCCCCCCCCCACCTCTTTCCCCAGCCCTCCGCTACACTTGCTACGAAACTAGGTTTTCCGCCATCCGACATTCTGGGAATCCCACGTTTTTTCTTGACCCCCTGCCCCCTCAAAAGCTTCTTCTTTTTTTTCACCTCCTCGCGCGTGTGCTTTTTTTCTCGTTTGTCCCTGGATTCGAGCCGAGGCTTTTGTGCGAGCTGTTTAAGAATAAAAAGAAAAAAAAGAGGAGAAAGAGGAGGAAGAGGAGGCGTAGGTCATTTTCGTCGCCCGCTTACGACCTAGTGTGCGCGGCATTCAAGGTAAACTCTCAATGTTTTTGTCGCGATAATGGGCTCGACTTCCAGAACTCTCGAGCCAGTAGCTGAAATTGTTACTGCTTCGTATTGCCCGGACTCCTTTCCCCTCCGTCGCTCCCTCTGCTCTCTTTACTCCCTTCTGCCTTCCCCCCCCCTCTTTCCCCGTTTTCTCGAAAGTGAAAAGTGTGAGCTGAAATCCGAGTCAGATATGCGTTTCCGCGCTAGAGCGAGGCGATAAAAATTTTAATGCCCTTCGCGAAATAACCTCTCTCTCTCTCTCTCTCTCTCTCTCTCTCTCTCTCTCTCTCTCTCTCTCTCTCTCTCTCTGTCTCTCTCTCTCTCTCTCTCTCTCTCTCTCTCTCTCTCTCTCTCTCTCTCTCTCTCTCTCTCTCTCTCTCTCTCTCTCTCTCTCTTTCTCTATTGTCCTTTTTTTATATCTCTCGCTCTCTTTTGAAATTGGGAATCGAAAAATAGTCGAGCTTTACAAAAAAGCTCAAATGAAACGCCAAGGTCGTTTTATTTTGACTTTTTGTAATTTTTTTTTTAAATGTACTAATCTCAAAATTCCGCTATTCAGTATAATATCCGTTACTATGAGCTAAATAAAATGAAATTACAAAAACTCTGAATAAAAGATCAAGAAACACACAGTCATTTTAGACGTTCATTCTTCCGGATCTCGATTTCTTCCGTATCGAAGGTTATATCAAAAGCTCATCGAGCCTTACCATTCCCGAAATCCCGCCAAGGCATATGAAAAATAAAAATAAAAAATTCGAAACGTTAAAAAGTCCTTCTCAATGTCTATTAGCTAAACAAGAAACACATTCAAGGTAACACAAAGTTACACATACGCACATCAGTAAGTCATGAGAAATAATGCCTATACCGCCTACAGCACCAGACCCCGTACACCAATAAAAACGAGAGGTATAGATGGAAGGCGGTGGAGAGGAGCCGGTATAAAAAGAAATATCCGGAAATTAAAAGCAAAAGTATAAAGCCGAAGAAAAGAGTAAAGGAAAGTCAGGGGTAAAGGGGATCGGCGCTGCTCTCTCGGTCGCGGAGAGAAATAAAGCCGCAGCTATACTGCCCGCTTCCACTCGTGCACACGTGTGTCAGCTCTTTATTTCTCACCCCCCCCCCCCTCCTCTCTCCGTCGGTCTCGTATTTTTCTTCCAGTACCTTTCGCCTCCATTACAGACCGCTCTCGCTTCACCCCTTTTATTTCCTCGTAAGTGCGAATAATTTGCGCGACCTACATGTCCTCCTGCCTCGGCCGCCAAGAGGGGCAAAAGAAAAGTAGGAGGGCAAGCAGAGAGGGATGGTTCTGATAGAAAAATGCGGCTCAAAGGTTCAAGGTCGGCTTATCATTGATCGTCCCTGTAGCTCTTCTTCCTCGCGTTTTCCTCGGCAAACATAAAAGAAAGAAGGGTTGCCGGGGAGGGCAGAGTATCGCCAAGAGGCACCGGCGGCGGGGAAGGGAGAAGCGGCACGCGGAATGCGAAAATGTATATATGAAGCGGAAAAAAATAAGCGGCCTTGTCGCCGGGCTTTTGTTACCAGCCGGCCGATAGCTCGGCCTCCCTCGCTCTATATGCTTTCTGTGCACGCTGCAATAGCAGACTGCTCTTTCCTTGCTTTTTTTTCTCTCTTCTAGACCCTATAGTCTCTGACTCAAGGATCAGGACGCTACGATGACGAAGTAGTCGCTAAATTTTCATAGCGTGGAAGGACGCGCTGGGGGATAATAAAGCGCCGTTACGACGATCGAATCTCTGGAGATGGTATTAAGGGGGTGAAGACTGGGGGATTAGTTTTCATCTGGGCCAGTTGTGACGTGACGAAAGCGTAAACATTAAATAAACGCCTATCCGTGTACACTCGATGAAATTCGATATATCCCCCGATGTCTTTTCGTACAGACTTACAGACATCTCTTTAGACGTACAGACGCACGCACACTCTGACAGCTGTTAAAGCAGATGACCCTTTACTCGCGTGCGAGTGTATATTCCCATCTGCCATACCGAGAGCTCGGGCTGGAAAGCTCAAGAGGTGCCCCGACGACGCGCCGCGTTAAGCCGAAGAAAGAGAGCCGTTGCTATTGTCTGGGCAATATCTCTCGCGCAGACCCCCCACGACGACCGCTTTTACGTACACATAGTCGCAAAAAAGAAAAAGCGCGGACGCGAGCGAAGACGAGGGTACGAGGGGTACATAATAGCAGCGACGTATACGGCGCTAGGTAAAAATGAAAAATTCCGAGCGGACCCAGCCGCTGGGAAAATAAACGAGGAGGAACGAGGAATCGGAGCTATGCGCGCGAGAGAGAGAGCCGCTGCTGCTGGCTCCGATAAAAAGCGCTGGTCAAATTTTTCGAATATCCATGCTGCAACTGTCCACCTCCTTCAACTCCACCGTATATAAGTCTCGCACCACGTACCCTTATTTTATTATTCAAAATAGCAACAGCCCATACACACAAGGCCAAACAAAATTCTCCCCGGCTGGTCGCGCTTGATATTCCAAAAGGGGGTAAACCGTAAGCGGGGCCCGCTCAGGCATCGCTCGACTAAATTTTCCCGAGGATCGCCCGCACTGTAATCTAATGAAAATTGCAGGCCCTCGAGAGCGGCTCGTGCGACAGCCGGTAACAACGCCGTGCGAGAGCGAAAAAGCTCGACGTAGCTATTGCCCTCCCCCTCCCCCCCCCCGGTCTATGAGTCGCACGTGCAAAGTAACCACTCCTCCTCCTCCCTCCAGCTCTTCACCACTGCGGAAACTCGACGACAAGTGCCTGGGCTTTGAAATTCCCGCGCGCCTCGTTTTCTTATCGCGCCACTTATTTCCCCGTCCCCCTTTTCCCGCGCCGACATGCCAGTCCTCCTCGCTCCGGAAGTTTCGACGGCGGCGGCGGCGCTGCTATTAGCAGATTACAAATTTCTCGCAGAAAACTCGGTTGACGAGTCTCAGAGAGAGAAGGAGAGAGACGTCGTTTTGGAGATTGGAAAATGAGTGGACGGTTCTGGTTATATAGCAGGCGAAACTTTCCGAACAAAAATCGTTGATTATTGAGTGGAAGCTTGAATTGCTTCCCCTCTACTTTTTTCCCTCCGGCTCGACTCGTTATAGCCGAAAATTTCAGTGGCCTTTCCCCATATAAATCGCTTTATTTCTACCCGTCGCTTGATAAACGCTATAAAGCGCTAGCTCAAAAGTATACGTACTATAATAAAAAAAAAAAGGAAAAGGGAGCTTGAGGTTGCTTGGCGAACGCGCTGTTTTTAGCGAAAGCGTATCAAAGGCCCCTCTCGAAAGAGCCAACAAAGCGACACGCAATCCAATCGACAAGAGAGCGGCGGCCTCTCCTCCGAGCGAGAGATCGGAAAGCACAAAGAACGAGCCTGCCATTCGTCAGTCGGACGTCCGCATGAAAGCTTAATCAAACGCGAGCTCGGTATACCGCTGCGGGGGATGGGCCGCCCGAAACGTCGGAGAAGAAAAGGGAAGCAAAGTGTATCGAGAGAGGCGCGTCCTCGCATAGCTGGCCTGACCAATTGGGGTCGGCGCGCCTCCTGCGCCTCTCTCCCGATGGCCATTCATTAGGCGTCGCGAGCAACTGCCACGTGCGCGCGAGCTTTCGAATGCCTGCCGTGCCTCCTATACATGCTGTGTATGCCGTGCGTATAGCCCGAGAGAGACCAGCTCTATATAGCCGCACCTGCATGGCTAGAGCAAAATGTATGCTCGCCAGAATCTAGCCTCTCGCTCCCCGAGGCTCGGGATGTTAATCAGAGTGGCGCCTCGTCTTTTGCCATCCGCGCACTCGCCAGCACAATGGCCGCTTTTGTTCGCCGCGAAATTGCTCGCCGGATTGCAGCTCTGACGCGGCGACGGCCGCCAAAGCTTAAATGGCCTTAGCTAACTCGAGACTTGCTCGCGGCGTATGTACGGGCGATCGCGTTAGACGCGAGAAACAAGCTGGAATTATTGAAATAATCGCAGATTTAACCAGAGGCAGCTGAATGAGAGCGTTTACGTATACGTATAAGTCGGAGAGAGTTCAGCTGCACTTGGAAACGACGGAAATGGGAAGACTGCCGGTGAGTAGAGAGAGAGCCGAGCGAAATTTGACGAACCGCTAATTCCAAGCGTATAATCGAGGCGGTTGGCTAATTAGCTCTCGGTAGAGAGGTGCACACACAGTTTTTCTCGCGAGCAATTGCCCGTGACGAATGGAGAGTACGCGCGTTGGTTGGGATATAGCCAGCCAGCCGAATTGAATAGCAGATAAGCTTTTAATCGGCGCGTTATATTGGACGTTTCGCTGGGGAGGGGGGGGGGTAGAGAGCCGAGTGGGCTCTTATTGGTGCGTTTTCGGATCATTATGGGCTATAAACTTGCTAATGCGCGCGAAATGATGCTGCCACGGCGTATAACCGGCTCTGGTTTTGGTATAAGCCAGTGCTACTACTCCGGCCGGACTACTAGGCATTTCGAGACCTCGATTAGGGCTTATTAGTCCGGATGCTTGTGGCTTGGGATATATTCGAGGCGAATTTTTCCGGTATGTCGTTTGTTATTATTTGTCGCGTTGGTCGGCCAAGTTACGTATACCATTGGATTTGATGGAAAAAGTTTGGCCGGCGAGTGCGCGGCTAATTCCCAAGGAGTTGGCCGGAAAGTTAGATGAAAATGATTTTATCTCGCCGAGGCTCGGTGAGAATTAAAAAAAGTATGCATAACGAATTTCATTTAGCTCTCTCTCTCTCTCTCTCTCTCTCTCTCTCTCTCTCTCTTTCTCTCTCTCTCTTGGGCATGTTTATTTTACCGATAAATTTGTTGCGCTTAAAGTAAGTGGATCGTTACATTTTTCATTAGCTCGCGCGCGCCAAGTCGAGTTTTCATTACTGATAAAGGATAAGGAACGTTTGGATAATGGAGCATGAAGATTTTTAAATTACGTCAATTTCGCGGGCTTTCGTTTTCATGGCTCTATTATTCCATGTTTAACAAACAATCGACCATTAATCAGTGATAAGTTTACGCGTATCGATTTGCTTGCAAAATTGTATATCTTTTTATAAACACTACATACATTATACAAACGATTCAATTCACTTTAGGCGTAAACGATAAAAAATATAACCCATATTTACTTCCATTGAGCGCTCCATCAACATAACATCCACCGTAAGCAATGCCGAATTTGCATACCTCTCTCTCGCGCTCTTTTTTCTCCCCCCTCCTCCCTTAAATATTAAAGCGTCGCTCAAACCGCAATCATATTAATTATTCCATCGGCAGGAACAAACGGTAAAAAGCGTTGAATTATTCAGTTCGGCTCGTTTAATACTCTCAGGAAAAGCGAGTCAACTCGGAGCAAGTACTTGTGCAGTGCCAGCATGCCGAAGTACATAAGACGTCTTAGCTACTTTGACTATACCGGCAAAGACGGCGCGAGAGAGAGAGAGAGAGAGAGAGAGGACACAATCTCCGATCGCTGCACATCCGAGTATACAATGAGCTGGCTACTGTAGAGGAACACAGAAGACTAGAGGGGCGTGGGCGAGTGGGGGGGGGAATGGCTGTTTACCGGCATAATCTCGCCTCGTTATGATCCGCGTGCGAACGGAATTGCGGCGATTGGACCACACCGGCGTATACTCGACCTCCTCTTCCTCATCCTCATCCTAGTTTGACGACCGCCGACGCCCTGCAGCTATCGATTTCCCTCGCCCCCCCCCCACCCCCTTCTACCCTGAAGCTCTCGAATTTCCGCGGCGCAAACCGCTGGCAGCTGGATAAATTTATTGGCTTGGAGCTCGTTGTCGGAATTACTTGTGCGCGCGAGAGCACCTTCCTACCTCTTACCAGATCTCTAACTCTTCGTTTTTCTCTCTCTCTATCTCTCGTACTGCAGCTTCTTCTTATCTGTTCCGCTGGTTAATTAAGAAATTCCCTTTATATCCGGCGATCTCTTTAAAAAGGCATCAAACGAACGGGGACGATTTGAGCTACTTGCTCCTTCTCTCCTGAAACTAGGCTAGCTTGTTTATGTCAATTTTGAGAATAAAAGTTCAGGAAGTTTATATCAAATTTTTAGATACAAGAGAATTGGATTTAGCTTGTTTTGCGGGGGGAGGGAAATTTGTTTTGAAACTTTTGTAAAAACGAGTATTTTATTTCCATAGCAATCTGATGTACAGTATACGTATAGCAAGTTTTAGAAAATTTTTGCGAAAAATATATAAATGAGTTCACTTCAAAATTAGGATAAACGATTCTTTCTTTATTGCTAGGCCTATCCTATAGATCATCTTATCCTCGTTCGTGCCTCAGCTTTTCTCCGATCGATCAATCGCTACACATAAATTTCTCAAATTTACCCGAATACACGATCAATCACGGGAAGTAGGCTTAAAATCAACTTCCATAAATTCCAATGGATATTTCACGAGGCAGTCACAGAGAGGCTTGCGGTAACGTTAAGTTTGTTTTGTCGTTACAAGAAGAATAAACGTTTTTTCTCGTTAGCAAATAAATAAACAATAGAGCAGAGCCGTACAGGAATCATTGGGAAAATCGTCGAAACGGCTTAAACCCTCCGAGGCGATTTGCATAACGCAAAATACGCGGAGAATTTACGACGCGCTTTTCGCATCAAATCCGGCTACAGCACTGCATTACTAATACATCGATGCGGCCGAGCATCGTTATTTTAAATTACGAGGTAGCGTTTGAATGTTCGTAAAATGCGAATGGGAAAGATAATATGTCGAAATAGTGTTTAATAAGATTTAGACGAGGCGTTCAATTAGCATTATAGGTGCGATGATTTCGATTAAAGTGCGATCCAAGTGCTTTTACTAAAAAATCGATAATATCTAAATAAGGCGAGAGTAAGGTTAAACGTAAAAAGAAAGAAATGGCAAAGGTAGAGTTAGCCTGTTGTTTCTCTTCTGCCGCGATTTTTCCATTTTCTTTCTTCATCGCTGTACAATCGTTATTCATCTGTCCCGAAAGACAAATGAAAAATAAGATTGAATGGAAGGAGGGACCTTTGTTTTTACGTCAATCCGTACGATTTCACAACTTTTAATCTGCTGCAACAATGAGTTTCAAGTGCTCGTAAGTAGATGCAAAATATATATCAGAAGCTTTTGTTTTTCCTGCCGGTGTAAATACATCGAAAATGCAAATAGTTTTGATATTACCAAGTACTCGAAAAATATTCCGATTTCATTATGGCATTATAAGCCGAGAGAGAAAGAGAGATATGCCCTATGCCCGACAATTTCAAACCTCTGACGGCTTGCATTATTCATCCCGAGCAAACTCCAGTGTAATGTACAACGCGAGCGCAAAATCCAATAATCAAGCTAAATAAAAGCTCATTACGATTTCTATCCTCGTGCGCATGAGAAGAAGAAAAATCTCGTCCACAAGCTGTATTGAATAAAAAAAAAAGTTCAGTGCGTTGAGAGAGGGAGTGGGAAAATGCTAACGCCAAATCCGAATAATTCATCCTTGTCAGCCGACCATTCGTCAGCGGGTATCCCCACGGCCAATAGCAGCATTCATAAACTCGTTTTTTTTTCTCCCTCGAAATTCACGCCGATACAAAGGCCGGCTCGTACGGGGACAATACGTGCCTCGAGACAAATGAACGAGGGTGAAAACGAGAGAAATAGCCGTACGTAATCAAAGGTATTTCCGTGACCAGATGTGGGTAATGACAATACGAAGCGACCGACCTTATTTCTCTTGCGCGAATTTCAAATGCGAATAAACTTCGAGGCCGGTCTATGATTGATGTAACACCATGAAAATCCGATGGGATCTCTGGAAAATAATCAGTGCCCGATAAGCACCTTAGCATGGCAAAACTTTTCAAAGACGATATAAGGGAGAAAAAAAAAGGGAGAGGAAGCGTGGACACGCAGCAGCGCGATGCTTGCAATGATAAATCTCGTTACGCTGGGAGTTGAAAGGAGTATGATACGACGGGGGAAAAAAGGACGAGCCGAGTATAAAAATATCGACCCTGCTGCTTCTCGCCTCGGAGAACTTATCTCGCGACGATCTTGGCTGTCGGGCGCTTTTTTTTCATCCTGTACCTCCGCTCGCGCCGTCAATAGCGTGCAAACTTTGAAATCCGCCTCGAAAAGGTGTATCCCCCACGGTTTTTCTCTTCAGCTCTGACCGAAGGCTTCAGGCCCCGTGTCTTTTCAACCAAGCTCATTTTTCCCTCGTTTTTTTTTATGCCATAACATTTTTTTCCCGACGAGGCTGTCGCGCGGGGGCTACGATAAAAATCGAAACTGACAGGACAGCGTATATCGGGCTTGGGGAAAAAAAGGTTCTACAAGCGCGCGTGGCAGGAATTTTCCCGTGTAACGCAGAAGCTAATTCTGCGAGCTTTATCTCGTGCCTACTGCTATTATTTTTTATTTTTTCCCCAGAGTCGTCGCGAAGAAAGCTTCGATTCGAGATAGCGCTCGGCGTGCGTGGGCCGTAATAAATTTTTAAATGATGTACACGTGCATGGGCTGGACGATTTAAAAGCTCCTTTTTGGGATGGTAATGAATTTTTAACGACCTGTCCTTTCGGCTTAGCCTGGCGACTTTTGAGGAGTTGTTTTTTTTTTCGTTGAAAAGATAGTTGCGGAGCGTATAATATTAAAAAGAAAAAAATTTAATTAGATTCGGCTCGGTCAGCCGTATGAAAGTTTGATAAAGCGAAAACACGAATTTGAAAGCCGTCCCTTGCGCGTCAGATTATTTTTCATTTGAGCAGCACATTTTCCCGACCTTTTCGCGCTCAAACGACCCTCTCCCGCACGTTTGCCGGAGAAAAAAATAAATCTTACCTCTACACCAAGACGCAGAAGAAAAAAGCCTGCTGCTGGATGTAATGTCCGAGCATGACATATAGAGCACATAAAACGCGTAGCTTAAATGTTTGGAAAACTTTACTGCTGATTTGAAATTCTGCAGCGCTGCTAATTTTCACCCCCGGGCCCTTATCGTCGTAAACTTTAGTTTACGATCCGTCATGGAGATGACCTCGCCGAGGCCCCGTAAAACGCATCATTCCCAATTATTATTGTTCGTCCTTACTTCGATCATAAAAAAGATACACATGGAATACAGAGAAATACAAACCGAGTGCGTACACGTAGACGATCTTATCTGCGGCCAAACGAGCGCAGATAAGATATATACGCGTAACGAATTAAACAAAATTTAATGGAAAGATATGGTTTGAGTATTCAATTAAGAGATCACCACGATACGTTTGGGTTATAGCTGAGCTGGTCTTATACAATTTCACATGTAAATTCGAAACATCTGCGAGGATGTTGCGAATTTACACGTATTCGCTCTGCTGCCTATTCAAATAAAATTGATTATTCAATTAGAAATTATCGTTACGACGACGTAAACACAATTTCTATACTACTGTGTCTAATCCAAAAAGTACCTTTAAAGTAAAAAGTTTTTGACCGAAGAAAAAGTTTGTAATGTTGTTTCTTTTTTCCGGTGTCTTTGTGTTTGGAAAATTAAAAAAAAACTGTAACGTCGTAGACGAACTTGCGAATGTATTGGAAAGCGTAATACTTTTATCTTGCGACGTAAAAAGTCCCTTGAAGTGACCCTCTTCTTTTTTTTATTAGTCTGCATTAAAGATAAAACGAGACATGTACACGCGTAGCCGATAGAGAGAGCATTATCTCTTAATAAAACTGTAAAAGCTCATAAATTAGTTTTACTCCCGAACATCATTTAATCAACTTATTTAAGAAACTTATTACCTTCTTTTTCTCCGTCGCGCAAATTTTTCATCCCGAGGAAATCATCAATAATTACTCGACTGCAACATTCGTCGGAATTTAAATGAAAGTGTTTACAGCTTGAAGCGCTTATATACATAAACCTTTCGAGCTTTTCTGTTTAGTGTTAACAAGAAACGGAGAAATAAATTTCGTTAAAATTGCGCTAATAGTCTCCGTTAAAGCTACCGCAAATTTATCCCAGAGAGCAGAGCAGGGCTAGCTTTTTGCACTAGCTCTCTCCTGAATTTCACGGCGATATTAACTACAGAGCTGTGCTCTCTCTTGGCGAGCTCGAGAGCCGTTTACCACTGCGAGCTCTGTAATATTGATAATGCATTAGCCGCTGTTTCTGCTTTGTTTAACTCGCTGCGCTCTGGCACCCAATAAGCTTCCGAACTTTCGTCTCGTTTTTATATTTAGTATTAAGAAAAAAGTATAGTATACATTTAAGTTTATTTGAAGGTCTTTTTTTGTTAAATTTTAACGACTCATCAATTTAGAAACGTTTTTTCCCCACGTTTACAAAGAATTAAGGGAAAGCCATCAACTCAATAGAATGACTATTTAATAAAAATGGATTACATTTTTCTTCAAACCAATTTACCGTCAGTCCCGACGAAATAACTTGTCCGACGAACGCCCCAGTCTTGAACGCACGATCGGCCAATTGAGCTACTCCGCACTTCGGGACGTAGTTTCCCTCCCTCCCCACTAAACTCGATTATTTTCAAGCGGAACTCGATCTCTATCAGCATTAGTAAATATTTGGGCTCGTCTATATATACAGCGAAAGCTGCATTCTCGTTGGCATAACAAGCCCGGATGTACCGAGAGTACAACAGCGCATCGGCAACCTTGTAAATTTGTATCTTATAACACGTCTCTCTGGGCTCACGCGATGTTTTTTATTTTTTTAAACAACGTGTGAAATAAATTTTCAGCGCGTGGACGCGAATAATAAAAAAAAGAAAGAAGTCGCAATGCTCGCAACAACATTTACATTTGCCTGATTGCTCTTTTTCAATCGCAGCGCTTCGTTCGCTCTCATATTTATGGAGCTGCATGCGCGCCCGCGCTCGATTTTTCAATGCGACGTACATGCATATACGCTCGTTAGATTCCCGTACGGCACTACGACTTTAACAAGTTTGAGTTATTTTTTATTGTCGGAAACAAGAGCGCCGAGTCTCTCGATAGGCAAACTTTGAATCTATTGTTTTTAATAGACTCCATTCACACGTGTGGAGCGACAAAACAAAAAAAAAAGGAAGGGAAAATAGGTGAAAATCCTCGGTACACCGAATTCCATATTCCTCTCCCGACGCAACGGTACAGAAAGCTCGATACGAGGAGGCCAGCTTTAACCGAACGATTTTATTTTTCCCAAAACAGCCAGGGCGAAGAGAGAGAGAGAGAGAGAGAGAGAGAGAGAGAGAGAGAGAGAGAGAGAGAGAGAGACAGCCTCGGCTCTCGTCCAATTGCACGTATACATAACTCAGGGATAGGACCACCATTCGAGCTCCTTCTTCGCCATCCGAATCAACAATGAGAATCGTAAATTAGCATTGGGAAAGCTCTCGTTCCCTTTCTCTTCCTGCGCCACACATCCCTTGTTCTCTACCCGTCATAATGGACGACGACACGAGTGTCTCCCCCCTCCATTCACTCGGCATATAAATTTGTGGAGCATAGCCCGGCCGTATATACGGCAAATCCCAAGTCGACCTTCGAGCACCAGATTTTCCTTGACGTATAATCATATCCCATGCGCGCGCGTGTGTGGGACATCCACAGAAACTCCCAGTCATCAATTATCATTGGCTAAAGCGTACGATTGCGCTATCCAATATCCTCTGCGCCGGAAAATCCAAACCTTTTTTCCATATATATATAACGTTGAAACTTGGACTATCAAGCGAAAGCTATATACGTATCATATGCGACGGCGTTTTCGGTTCACGCTCCCTTCTCGCTGGAATTTCCGGGTTATCCGTTGCTCTCGCACACTGGCCGCTAACTGGGGCTGTTGTTCCGCGCGTGAAATCGCACGTGCCGCCGCTGGCTAACGCACGTGTCGAACTAGCGAGCGAGAGGATAGGCCGCGGAAAAGGCAACAATCGACGGCCGAATAAACAATAGGGCCACATCGGCTGTACTGGCAGCAGACCAACGTCACATTTGCTCGGGGACTATGGATGTGAGAGCAAGAGGAAGCGAGTCCGTCTTTATTGAGTACACGCACGTATATGCTCTCGCGGTGGGTATATGTACCATACGAGCCGACAGCCCGCAAGCTCGACCCCCCGTTTTTTGCTTCGCTTGATCACCGGCCACGTCGCATTTTAGCCTGATCTTCTGCTTCTTATATTCAGCCGGTGATTTTTCTGGATCTTTAATCTAAGCTTTGGGCACTTGATATGGCTTACAATCAAATTGCAATCTGTAGAACCCTGTCGTTCCAGGCTCTCAACAGTCCATACACACATATACGTATAATCCGCTTATGGTCAATTTTACTTGACGATCCACTTTGCGCTGAAATTCGCGTATGTCGCTTTATCAAGCTGCGTGCGTGTATATGGGGGAGAAACAAAGCAAGCGGAGCAAGCAAGTCCTGACCCTCTCTCCCTCTCTGTCTCAGCTCAAACGCCAAGAGAATCAACTCATGCAGAAATGATTTGAAAGCTAGAGAAGGCTGCGCCGGGGCTAGGGGGACGAAATCCAATGAATGCGACTGTATAACGGCGCACTTCCTGTCCCTCTTTCGCCTAAAACGCTAAACCTAATTACTATATACCGCTGATGTGTGTGTGTGCGCTCGCGCGCGTGTGTTTGTGTGTGCGAGCGCTCGCGGGCTGCGAAGAAAGCGGCCCGAGGCTGGCTCGTCTCCGTAACGCGCTGCACCGCACGGGCTTCGCCAAGCGCGGACGCGCGCAAGAGAGCGAGAAAGAGACACTGCCAGCAGCAAAGAGGCGAGCTGCGCCACTACTGCTCTCGCTATATGTATACATACATATGCAGGCAAGAACGATGCGTCGCTAAAATAATCCTGAGAGACGAGAGACAGAGAGCGAGAGACAGCACCCTCATTTACCCCCTTGCCTTCTCGGTGTCACCCTATATCATTATGGCCAAGTGCGAATTGACCGTGTAGCGCAGAGCGTTTTGCCCGGACAATAGAGTTTGACGTTCGTTTTAATTTTTTTTTTCACCCTCCCTTCGCAAGCTGCGTCGATGCGCACGAGTGTCAACTCCAGGGCACGCGACAAGCGCGTCACTCGCTCGAACAGATTTACACTGTCATATTTGCTAAACGCGAAGGCAGTAAGAGAGGGAGTCGGAGTGCAGTAATACGTTACCCCCCGCCCCTCGGACTCACGGCCACTGTTCGCTAAGCTTATTAGCTAATTATATTTTATAGCAGGGAATAATTAACTATATGGTGCTCCTACGCTTAGGCCGGCTTGATTGTGTTTTACGGCTGACGCTCGTTCGCCTGTCGCATTTGCATCAACGTCACATTCTCGACGTTGCCACGAGACGGGTCTTTAACGCTGATATTAGGATTGGCAGTTTCCACTCGCTTAGCTGGCCTTGAACGTTTAATTTAAAATTTGACGGAAAAAAAATCGAATTTTCATCTCGGTTATATACGCGAGCATTTGAAATACAGTTTGTACACAGGACGAATTTGATTGTGCGGGGGAGCTACTGTTCGGCTATTAGTAAAGTTAGCAGTTGTCAATGAGTTACGCGGCGCGAGAAGCAGTAAGTTTGACGCGGTTAAACCAAAACATATACATACACACACATTGAAATTCCAAACCACGCTAGTTTGGGAAATGTGCTTTTATCATCGAGTTAAGATACGCAAATTGGGAGTCGCGAGAGAGAAGAGATGCGGTTTTAACCGAATTTTCCGCTGTTTTGCCGAGGATCTCTGTGAAAACGTATCTAACATATAATTTATTCCAAAGGGGCTATTGTTTCCATCAACTGAACCTGACGGTTAAGCAGTGTATTCATTGCTCATTCAGCTAAGGCTCAGTCAATTACGTAAGATTTATTTCCCCATCGATCTTTGGCCATATCGCCGAGTTTGATCAGCTGATTTGTATGCTGTAGCAAACGTGGAAATGTTAATGAAACAATCAATATATGTATATCTTTCAATTGTTCAAAAGATATTGTCTAACATATCTTCACTAAGTAGTTTATGATTTTTCCATTAAAATTGAAGCAACTAAAAGCTTCTCGGAGATAGAATCGACAAAGTCGTATAGAAATCAATGATTAAATAATCATCCGCGATGCATAAAATACATAATTTAATTAAAGCCGATATTTTTCATCGAAAATACAGAACTCGATTAACGAATCATCATTTGATAATTTAATTTCCCATACAACCATTTAACGCCGTGTTTGCGACAAAATTTTCTCATTAAATCGCGATGAAAATTAAAATAACCCAGCAATTGAATAAACATGATGTTCGCAGTAGGCTTAATCCAGAGACGAGTCCAAGCTTAATTTCATAAATTTAATTTAAATCCAGATTATCTGCTTTAAAACTCTAAGCACCTAATAAATCGCCTCCGCTGCGTGTACTCGTCGACCAACAATTATCACCAAGACTAAATATACCTCGGGCTGTACGTAAAATAAAACACACGCGCAGTACACGAAGAAATTTAGCCGGCGTGCGATATCAGAAAGAGAGAAAGAAAAAAAAAGCGCCAGCGTTTTGCTGACCCGTTTCCCCAAGCGAGAGTAAGCCCGGAGGCAAGGTATTATACGAGACTAGATCAGTATACGCCATGGGACTTGGTCGGGCTTCGTTGTGAGTCGCTACATCGCATTTGCCGTTGGCAAAGCCGACGCCGGCTTGCTCCGTCGTATACGCCAGGGCAGAAAGTAATAAAAGAGAGGGAAAATAAAAAAAAAAGCAACAGCGGCGAAGAAAATGGGCGTGCGACGATGGGAAAAGGCGAATTCTATATGCCCTTCGGACAATTAAGATGGTTATTGCCAAGCCAGAGGGGTTGTCGAGTATTAGCGCCTCTAGCTTGAAGTTCGCGAGCTCGGGGCGAGGGAGTTACGTGGACGGCCGGGGGACAAGTGAGACGAGCTATAACCTCCGCGACACGAAGGGATACGTTAACCGCCGGGATGATCGATCAATCGCGAGAAATCGCTGTCGTTAGGCTATTGATTTCCTGTCTGGACACGAGCCGTCTGCCCGAGGACGCTTTGGTATTACGCTTGAGTTCTCTCTCGCTGTATGCGCGATTTGACGAGTTGCAAAAGATTCCAGCTTCTTTTTACGTCGTTAACATGATTAATTAGTCGTCTGGGGAATTTATTTCGGATTTTTGCGTATGTAGTGGCTTTAGAGGTATCTACAAAGTTTGAAATTTGTTAAAATTAATGGTTATTTCGATCTTGAATTTTTTTTTAATTTAATTTAAAGAATACAAAATTATATTTTTGTTTGCAATTTAACGAGTAGACTGTGTGTTTCCCTTTTTTGTATTAATCAACAAGTTTTGATTTTAAAATGATAGGGTTTTTTCCCGAGTTTTGGATTTAATATCAATTTTGTTTTCGCCGACGCTCCAATTTCTTTTCCATTACCCGCCGCGTTTTCTTTATCTTTTTTTTCTAATTTTTATAGCGATGCAAATGAACGCGAGAACTCAGTTGCAGCCCAACGGATGCTACATTTCTCTTTCTCCTCCTCTTTAGCGCATGATTTTCCTGCATTAAATTTTGTTAAAAATATATTCTCGACGTAAATTTTCATATTTATATGAATATCATTTAATATTAAATATTCTAGCGTTAATTTTACATTTAGCTCGAGCAAACTTGTTTCTGGCAAAAAAACTGTAAAATAAATAATTAATTAAATTGTTAAAAGAACCACGACTGATTTATCTTTTAAATTATAATAATTAGTTTAAAAAGAAAACAACGTAAAACCATCAAACAAAGTATTATTATGAAGAAAAACATGAAAATAAAAAAGAAAAGAGGGAAAAAAAGGTCACAAGGTTAATAAGTAATACTCGAGCGAAAATCGTCATCATCATCGTCACTGCACGCGCGATTACGAGAGCAAGAGTCCGTACAAGAGAAGAGGGAAAAAAGGACATCTCAAGATTTTCCTTCTCCGCGAGTCTTAATTAAAGCTCGCGACGCGAGCTTCTATGAGTGCTAATTTGAAGGAGAGAAAGACGGAGCGATAGAGCGAGGCTGAATGTACGAGGGGCGGATAACGAGGAAATGAAGTACGGAGGTAGAGAGAGAGAGAAAGAGAGCTCGGGTTTTGAACGTGCCGAGAATTGTTCAATTTGCGTAGCGAATCGCTGGAGTCGCTAGTTTTAAATTTATTAAGCCGAATAGCTATTTGACCCAAAGAGAGAGGGAGGGAGAGAGGCGGATCAGCCTGGTTCTTTTATACGAATGGATAAAAAGTCTTGGCGTGAAAATCGAATATTAAAGTACTTTGGAGTATAATAATCGAGAGAAGTTAGATTCGACGCGGATGCAGCTGCTCTCGCTTATATTTTACACGCTGCGATATATATACGGCTCGAGCTAATAATGTGCGACGTTAAATTGAATTATTAACTTTTCGTCTTGTTCGATATTGAAAACACTTGCTTTATTATTTACCGGGGAGGTTTATTTCGCTGTCCCGTTCGACGGGCAGTGTTATATTTCAATTCTACCATAACGAGTTTCATGAGCTCAATAATAAAGAGAGATATAGCGTGGTATAATGAGATAAAAATTTTCATTTCGTTATTGCGCGCGGCGAATCGTTCTCTTAGAAATAACAAAATAAAATATTACTTTTTCATTTACACGAATGTAGCCATTGAAATTTTACAAACGCAGCGCGCGCAATTACTTGCATAACTTATTCGGTCACTTTACGCAGATCGCCAGAGGTGAAAAATTACAACAACAAAAAGCAAGTCAAAAGAAAAATCCGCGGTCACGTTGAAAAAGCTCCTTTGATATACGTCCAACGCCGCGGCAACACGCAAGAAAGATAACCTGGCCCAAGTCCGTTCTTTGAGTAAGTGATAAGCTGGCGGCTGTTTAATAGAGCCATTACGCCAGGCCAGGGCTCGGCTGAATGGTGCTCTCGTGTAATCTCAAAGACCACCTGGCACGAATCTCTCGAGCAGGCACGTGTCAAGTGCTCCCTCGGTCCCGAGTGTAGGTGCCAATGAGGGGAGGAGGGAGGGGTAGACGCGGGACCATCCCGAGCGAACAAAGTATAGCGGGAGGGGGGAGTACGAAATCGATGCTCGAGCCATTAGCACTGTAGCCAGCCAATAAACGGGCCGCTTTCTCTCTCTCGTTGCAGATATCGCCGGGGGCTACATCTGCTTCGTCGTCAGCATCTTCGGCATCGGCGTCGTGACGGCCGTCATCGGGGACATCGCATCCTACTTTGGCTGCACCCTCGGCATCAAGGACTCCGTCACGGCCATTATGTTCGTTGCCCTTGGTACTAGTATTCCTGGTGAGTAATGACATTTCTCTATAAATACATAAACATAGTATATATAATAGAAAAGGTATGAATTTTTTATCATCAATTTGAAATATTTTAATTATTACGAAGATTCGATGGATGTTTTAAAAGAAGCTCCACTGATGTATTAAATAAATGATTTTCTTCTTTAATGTTATTCGAAAAGGAGAGTGAGATGAGCAAATGATGAGATTCAAAAGTAGCATTTTAAAAGAAAACGCTTGGAAACTCGAAGCTTTTTAAAGCTTGTTTTTTAAAACACCCAAGTTTGAAATAAATGTAAATCTCTTATCAGTTGAGCACCATTAAAACCAAGAGAAAAATAAACGCTATTTAAACTCCCTTAAAGTTAAGATTATGACTCTGATTTTGCCGTAATCTTCGTTGAAACGCCGTACATTAGTGTATAACTAATAATGATCTAGATTTCTTTGAGTCATTATAAAAACGAAATATTTCAAAGTAATTTTTTTTTTTAAATGAAAATCGCACGAGCGAAATCACGGAATTTCTTCATCGAGCCTTGATATGAATTACGCGCAATAAGGAAGCAATAAACGAACCACTTTCCTAGAGTCGCTTATTCAATGAACTCATTTGGCACGACTAAGGCCGTTTGGTTCTTAGATCGCTCGGAAAAAAAGTCAGCTTGGAAATAACGAAGAAGAGTAAACCACAGAGAAACGAATACGCCGGGGTCGGTTTACGAGAAATAAAAAAAAAAATACGTACACACAAAAATAGAGAGAAATACAAAACCGCAGCGACGAGGATGAACAAAAAAAAAGTTATCCTCTCTCAAACGTCAACCACACCTATATACCATTCGCCGCAAAATCGATGGAGCAAGTAATTATACGCGGACGGACGAAAAGCTCGCGTAACATAATGAAAAGAGGGTGGGAGGGGGTGCGGGGTGTACGGGCAAGTCGAGCAGTATACCGATAATTGATTGTATTCGCGCATTGTCTCGAGGACAAAAGCGGGACCAACTGGGCTCGACGCATTACACCGCGAAATACGAGAGCGCTGTCGAGCCGCGTCCCCCTCCCTCCTCCCTCTCTAGCCTACAGACGTGCGCTGCTGTAGCCGCGAGGGCGTCTAGTTATTATGAATGGTCCTCGTGGTGCAGTCGACAAGAGAATGAAGGGCTTAGGAGGGGATCGAGCGGCAAGAGGAGGGTCAAGGTCAGCTTCTGAGAGATAGATCGTCAAAGGTAAAAGTGACACTGCGTACTTTCTTTTTTTTTTTTAATTTTTCGTACCTATTTTTCTTACATCGGATTCAGGAACGTGTTTGACGGATTTAAAGCCGCGCGATGGAAATGGAATGTAAGGGCGATATGGAATTTCGTATGGAAATGTTCTCAGGCGTAGGTATCAAATAGGTTTTATAACTGGACTGCTGCTGATCTGAATATGATAGTTTAGCACTTTTTGAGCTAAGTTGTGACTGTGTATCAAATGATTATTTGCTAAGTACGAAAAGATAACACAAGCGACAAACGATCGGTAAACGTGTCGAGGTAGAAACGCAATCAAACTGGATATTGGCAGCAGACGTTGACTTTAATCAACGATATTCGACGTTTACTTCGTTCATCGCCTCAACATTATAACGCCATAAATAGGACGTACTGCTTATTAAATAGAAAATGGAAACGCAACGATCGACGCGTGACGCTCATTTTAATTCTACTGGTAACATCCCCGCCAGTAATCCACAGACGCGTTAATCGAAAAAATTGCCGTAAGAGATAGTTCCCTCGATTAAAACCCTTCCACGTAGCCGCTTTAGGTAAACCAAGCGAAAGACAGGTCAACAGAACTGGCATGGGAGTACAGAAATAACGAGGATAAGCTACAGAGGCTCCTCGTTCGCGAACAAGGTCGAAAGAGAGCCGGAAAGAGGTCAATTCGAAGCGATTTAATTTTTGCCGGGCTGGAGAATGGGAAGAACGAGCCGAACCGCGAAATAAATGTCCTCGAAGGGGCGAGTGCTTTTTTTTCTCCACAGCGAAATCCTGCCTGGCGGAAAATGTAAAGTCGAGCTTTTCAAAGTGCATAAATATTCAGGGTCACTTGGTACTCAGCCCCAACCCGCCACAAGCCTATTCCGCCTTTAGGAAGTTGGAAAATTTGACGAGGACACTTGGAAAGTTATGTAGGCCGCTTGGGCGCGACATTAATCCTGCTGAATTTTCACTTGTTTACGAGCCCTCCTCCCCTTCTCCGTCCCGCTGGAAAATTTTCAGGTCGGAGTTTAAATAAATGATAGGCTGACTATACTCGACTTTTTACAGCTCGCTCGCGATCGTAAGACAGTTTGAAATGAAAAATTGAGAAGCCATCATAGCAGTTTTTAGTTTCCAACTGGGATCATGGTACGAAGAGCCTTTCGATGCCTGACGGTTACAGTTCCCCTGCGAGTGACAATCGCAAGCTGTACACTAGCTCAGCAAATCGTTGGATACACACACCCGTATCAGATGCCGAGCCGCCAACTTGTGACAGCGTCTCTCTCTCGTTTCTGACAAGGCACCGAGTGTATGTGTGTGTCTTGGATGAATTTCAGAAGCAACTTGCTCGCTTAGTTTTAATTGAAGCGTAAGCGTGTGACTTTGCGACTCTTCACATAAACAACTTCTTAACGAGCGCGCGAGCGTTTCCGAGGTCTTGGATAAGCGAGCGCGTCGTCGTTAATAAGACTCGTGTTTTCTCATTTGACAGCTGGCGTTTCGTCGAAACCTTATTTTTTCAACTGCACACCCCTGTATGGTAATGTTGAACAATTTTTCTCTGTGACGTATCGATAAAGTTGGGAAATCTTATATAAACGAGCTTTCGTTTGATTGTATAATTAAGATCTCAACTTGCGAATGGAGATAAGGATAAGAGGGTGATGCATGCGTATGAAAATGCTCGTTAAGCGATGGCACGACTTGAATATTTGCACAAATCTGATTATTGAAATTTGAAATGAATATTAAGTTTTGGATTTAAAGGGAGTATTTAGTTTTGGAATACTAATTAGGGACTCGGAATTTAAAGCAAAGCTGAATTTAATGTCCGATTTAACGTACTGCTACTCTACTTACTATTCCCTCCTTCGTTATTTTTATAACAGTACCACGAGTTACATAAAATAACAGAGCTATAGTTGAAACCTGGGAGAGATAATTTCATCATCACTATTTTACGTCTGACTTAAAACTGAATTTTCTCCTTATTTTTTAAACAAGCAGTGTTCCATTATCGATGTCTGTCTCGTCGTAAAAATTTTACGAAAACATTTAGAGGGCAGTATTTTATTGACGATACAGTTTGAAAAATAAATGCTCTATCCCTCCTTGTCATCGCATAAAGTTTCTGTAGCTTAAAAATATATACAGCCAACTTGCCAACAAGCCTACTATCGAATTCTTCCTCTCGACGCCCATACATCTTGTAGGAGATCAACCACGCGCGACATCTGGCTGCCCGGTGGAACCAGTACACACAAGAGCCAATCTCGAAAATGAAATCGTTCCTGGCCACACGAAAAGTCCATTGATATTCAGCAATTTTTTTTCTCCCCCTCCTCCCTCCTCTATATCTTTCTTTTTTACGAAGCGCCAAGCGACGACAGATAAAGAAAACATGACCCGTAATCGAAAGGAAGCCTTTGTCGGACGTAAATATTTATGAAGAAAACAACGAAATTCCGAAGTAGAAAGTTGACTGTTTCATACTGCAGTACCGTGGAAATTATAAACGAAGATATCATATCTTAGCGGACTTACGTTTGAAGTCAAAAGCTTTTTCTCTTCTTTCGCGTCGGAAAACATATCTTTTCATTTTTTGCCCATACCGAGAACAAAATATTACCGTCTTTTTGCCCCTTTTTTGTTATCAAAAATCGAGTTTGCATGGAAAACTCCAGACTTTTCCATTTCCAAGATGCGATATCTCGGAGTGGAGAACATTTTTAAAATTTACCATTCCAGATATTCTCGGCGAACTTATCTTTTTTTTCCAATTCGTCGTAAGGAAATTACAATCTAAGATTATGCCCGCTATGCCGGGGCGCAAAATGAAATAAAGTTTGCGCTTGAAAGCCAGACCATTGTTGCAACGGAAAATGCACGGGCTCTAATTATTCGATAACCATAGGAAAAACTCAGCTGTTGTTTCTTAATTCAGCCCGACGCGCCTTGGTCCGCTCTCGTTGATTCATTTTCACCGGCAACATAATGTTGAATTCCCGAAAATTCGATAAGACTCCGTCGTTCTCTCGCGAATTCGCGAGGCCAAAGCAAACCAACGTTGGTGCGCGACTTGATGGATCAAAGCGAGGAAAGCTACGTGAAACGCGAAAACGCGCAAATGAAGGGGATAGGAGCGAAGAAAGTTTTCTGGGAGCAGCGCAGGCAAGACGGAAGTCAACGCGTGTATACGACGCTAGCTCTCCGTTCCTCTTAAATGTGCTACGCATTTATGAGGGTCTTTAAGGAAAAGTGGATTTTAAAATCGTCAAAGCCGGCGCACTGCTCGACACTGCGCATAAATTAGCATGGCGAAGTTAGACTCTTTAAATAGGGGGAACGAAAGTTAACGGGAGAGCGCTTGGCGTTATTCTTCTTTAAAAATGGATTCATTTATACTTGCCATGTTATGAATAAACAACAGATGGAAAAGATGTTTTCAGCCTGGGAAAAAAGCCTTGCGTTGAAATATTCATTAAAATAAGAGGCTTTAAAATTTTTCGTCGGATAATTTGGAGCAATCTTTTAAAAATGACGCCGATTGTTGGAATATTCAATACAATCAACTGTCGTGGAATCATGAAACAGTGTCAGTTAAAAAAACAAAACAAGTGTTCACACTCAACACCTACAAATCCTCTATTCCTCACATTCGCCATATCCCCCCCTTCCTTAAACAAAAAAAATCCAACCCTTCTGCTTCTTATCAAACCATCCCAACGCAAAAACAGTCCTAACTCGTCGTAGTGACAAACGACCAGGGTGTAGCCAAGCTCCATGTCCAAAGCCGCGCTCGAAGAAGCAAACCCGCCAAGCGGAAACAAACCGAGGGCGATCCAAGAAACGCGTCTACAAGAAAACAAGGCTGGGGATGGGGGTCGGCTGGAGAGAAGGTGGTCGCGATAGTTGAGCGCATGATTTCTTTTCTATAAACTTGGTACTGCAGAGCTCTATAGAGCTGCGCAGCGATAGCGCTCTCCCTCGCAAGAGGAGGGCCAAGGGCCACGCCCATGGCTATATAGCGGGGATGCTGCGCCAGAGAGAGAGAGCAGTAAGCCGGTGCGGCTAAGCGGCTTTTAAAACTGAAAACCGATACCCTACATAAATCCGACTTCTTCATCTTCTCTCCACCTTCCTTTATCCATTTCCCGTTCGTTTCTTTCTCCTTTACTCTTCGATCTAGCTGAATATATAAACACCGTCCTATATCCAGCGTATTCGCTGCGAACCTTTAAACGCACCCTATCTCTGTGTCGGCGTCGAGGGCGTTCGACGATACCAATTTTTCCAGTACACCTGCACATGCTAGTATGTGTGTGTGTCTGTTTTGGAGTCCCAAACGCTTAAGGAAAAGAGAAAGCTTTTGCCAAGCGGTTGGCTGCTTCAATTTATTGCTCTGTACGGTAAGGGAGGTAGGGACTACGTCGGATATTGCCGGTGAAGTTTATGAGATCTGATATACTGCTACTGCAGGCTGTAACGAAAGTAGTACTGTAGGGAAGCGAAGGGTTTCGGGGTATAGGTCATCCAAACGTTCACGTTACGGAATCTTAATGAATTTTGGGATACTTTAAAATAATCCTTGTGACAAGGTCGTTACGGTTCAACGAATCAGAATTGCTTGGAATAACGAAAAACCATGAATCGCAAGTAATGTACCAGAACATAAAAGCAATTCAAGTGGTTTCCAAAACCTCTGCATCTCTAAATACAGCGGAAATATCTCGTCGACTACTACGGGCTCTAGATCGAACGCAAGCGAAATTTCGAATGAGCTTGCGCACGCGCGTCAATCCTGATTCCGGACAGGGACACTTGCGAATACCAACGCGATCACGCGAGAGTCCCTCTCGTAACCGGGAGCAATTGATCGTGTCGTCTACCCGACAAGTGGACTACGGAATAAAACTAAAGCTTGACTGGCGTTACGCGGCTGGAGATTCGCTCGGAAAATCGAGTTAATCTCGTCTGGCGTCGCGGCGCTTGGTTACGCTATGCGCGCGATGTACGTTAGCGATCTTTTTTTTTTATCGTCGATTTTCCATGTCGAACTTTGTATACGCGTGATTTTGAAATAGCGACGGGTTGTCAACGAAAATTAAGGGACAGCTTGAGAGTGTCATGTTCTACCTGTCGATATTCGCCGAGGATGTTATTTAGAGTGCTAAGTCGATGAAGCTTATCAGAATTTAAGGTAAATTTAATAAAGCTTAGCTCTGGAAGCGTATATACATATATTTATGTATTTATGAATCCCAGTGGAGACGTGTGTGTGTGTGTGTAGTTGAACGTTCGACTTCGATTCTCGCTGCTTGATTAGCCGTGTAATGAGATTCACGTCAAGATATAGCTCGAGCTTCGCGTGATTGCTTACTCTATTTGATGCTTTCCGGCGTAAAGGGATATGATCTAAATTTTCATAATAAATTTTTAAAGGGAAATGAAAAAATTTTCCTTCTCCGCCAACTATAAAATTCCATAGAAAATTTTATCCGCTAAATAAAGAACATCTCCAATCGAAATCAACGATGCTATTCATTGAGCGAACAACGGAGTAAAATTGGAGAAAGGACTCTAAGCGCGCAGTCGCAGGCATTCGGGACATCGCGATTTTCCAGCCTAATAAATTGATAAAATCACGCGAGCAAAGGTAAATGCCGGCGGTTAGTCGGGGAGAAGCTACACCGCCTCCCGTACAATCTCAGAAGAATTGGGGGGGAGAAAAGAATGGAGAGCTTTGGGGGGAAAAAAAAGAAGGCAGAGCTTGCAGATGGAACGACAGCGCTGATTGGAAACGATTTATTGCAGACACGTTCGCGAGCAAGGTGGCCGCCTGCCAGGACAAGTACGCGGACGCGAGCGTCGGCAACGTGACCGGCAGCAACGCGGTTAACGTCTTCCTGGGCATTGGCATCGCGTGGAGCATCGCAGCCATCTACCACTCCTATCACGGCAGGACGTTCGACGTCGAGCCCGGCAGGTAAGTGAGAGAGCCCGGCCAAGGGCGCGGCCACTTCTACTCTACATCCCATTCCTTTTGCCACCCCCCCACCCGCCCTTACTTCCTTCCTCCCTCTATCTCTCTTTCTTTCTTTTTTCGACTGACTTTTTACGCTTACGAGTTCCACGAGAGCTTGAGCTTGCGCTGTAAATTATTGCCATTGAGTGTGGGACCAGTGAGTGCTGTTTAAGGTTATTTATTTCGCAGGCTCGCAGCGAGAGCATCGGCTCTGTTGAAAAAGGAAAAGATACGGATCTGCTGTTTCCTGTATATTAATATTGCTGCTTCTCGCTTTACGATTGAAAGGAAATCATAAAAGTATCGTTGTATTTTATATTCTTAGGTTCTTTTTTCAAACTCAAAAGCCAGTTTGATTATTGACTTTTTCAAAGGAAAAGAATATTCTACGTCGTAAATGGAAATGTAGGCTAATAAAGACTTATTCACGGTTCGACTATTTTGGAAAAATTCACCCTTATTTTCTCCTTAAAAAAAAAATAGTCCAGTACATTCGCCTAGTAATACAAGATGCTTTATTCAACCAAATAAGAAAAAAAAAGCATCAATATAACATCAAGACGAAACGTTTCGCGCGTGAACTACTTCTTGCCGCTCGACCTCCACACATCAAACGTTTTTCCAAAAGCCACAGCCCGATAGTCGTTAATTTTGCCCGATCGACGTTCGCGCAGCATCCATAACTCATACGGAATCCCGAGAGCCGCGCGTAATATTCGCGAACCGCATAAGCTCTCTCTTGACCGCAGTTTCATGTAAAGCAAAACGTGTGCCGGCTATCGCGCAACATAGATAAAGAGGAGGAGCGGACTTTAAGCGAAGGGACGCAACGAGACTGAGGGACGACCGCAATATCTGATATCTCTCCCGAGCGGGCTCGCTCGCTAACCGTGAGAAAAGTATGCGCGTCGCGTTGGCTTAATAAACTTCCACTCTCGACCTCTGCTCCTCCACCTTATTCTGTGTACCGCTTGTACACTCTCTGCTTATGCTGGCTCCTTTTTAATTTTGTGGTACTTTGAAGCCGAACCTTTGTTGCCAGGGCTCTCGAGTTTGTGGTCGTTGTTTTATCTTCTATTTTTTTGGTTTACCCGTTCCGAGTAATAATGTCGCGCTCTTGCTGAAGCTCCGCTCTATACTGCCTTTATTTTTGCGTTTATTATTTTGCGTTTGAGAATTACCCAACGAAAGTTTAAGCGTCGTATGAAAACTTTCTCGACGTTGCTAATTTTAAAGGAAAGGCTCCAGTATTTTTTGTTCAGCCGAAACACATAAAGTATTTCGGCTTGAATTATTCTACCCGAAAAAAGCTCGATTTATCGAACGACACTTTCAAAAAGATAGAACTATAACCACGCAGAAAAAGAAATTACGACATTCTCATTGATATCCGCTCTGCAATGTAGCAAACATACCGCGTACAAGTTAAATGCTCCCCCTCGAAACTCGATCACACGAAAAGCCTGTGGGTATTAGATCTAATTCAAGCGCGACAAGATTGCAAAGCGCATCCGTTCCCGCTGACTGGCTCCGAATGCGGCTCCTTGCGAAGCGGCTAAGCAAATAAACAGGGAGAGAGTGCAGGCTAGGCAAAAGGCCGAGGCAGCCGACGCAGAGCCCGTAACTCTCCAACGACTGCGCAGCCCGAAAAGCCTCGACGTAGCCGTTCAAGGGGGCTTGCGAGACGCAGTACCCTCCCCCCCTCGTCTTATATGAATTGCTCTTGAGGCTGCCGGCATAGAAGGGCACTCCGCGCCTCGCCAAGGAGGGAAGCAGAGACAAGCTTACTTCGGACGACGAGAGGGCCTCTTAAATTTTCGAGAGCAACATCTACCTAACTTTTCTTTCAAACATTCTCTTTTTTTTCTTTTTCTTTTTTCCTCGTAAAGTGCAATTCTCAACGAGTGTGCGGTGTATTGTGGTGGCTACACGTCACGCGTTTCGCTCGTTAAAATGCGTGACTGCGGGGGGAAGGGTATGCGGAACGGGTTACGCTGGATTTTGAAGTATTTTTTTTTCTCATTCGATTGAAAGAAATAAAGTCGAAAGAATTGGGAACGCGAGCTTCGGAAATTGAGAATAAGAAGAAATTTCGCGGCATTAGAGTAAAGATAGCGGAGGAGGGGAGAAGCTCTCGTTTAATCTCTTAATTTCCGGCTTCTGCTCGAACGATAGCGACATTGCTAGCGAAACCGGAAATTACTCTAGTTTCAGGCCGTATACGTGCGCAAGTTATTTTCCATTTTCGGGCAAAGTCGCGTGTGCTTGCAAAGACGAGTCCGCATTACCTTTCGAAAGTCGTTGGTGGAGCTTCATTAGTCGCCGACGAAAAAGAAAAAGTCACATTATTTGTTTTTCAAAAAATTCTCGAATATGATGCGCATAAACTTGCAAGCCTTGGGAGTTGTACCAACGACTCGTTAACCAAGCGCGTCTGATGAAAAGTCGGGAGGGGGAAAGGAACGTTGGCAAAAGACTAAAAAGCTCGATGTTTGATCCGACTGATTTTTTTTTTGAACGAGCCGAAGTAACTAATTCCGAGAAATCCTCTGGAAAAGGTATCTTTTAACGCATCTTCCATGGCGAGCACTCATTTCCCTTTTTCCTCAATACCTTGCAAATATTAAAAATTTCACTTCCAACATTTGCAATAACCCAATAACATATATAATTCACGCAAGGGAAACTCTCATGCTTATATCCGTCTGCATTCATTTGCTCGCATGCCCATGCAGAGAGAAAGCTGCATTGGGCTTGCAGCAAACATCCGAGGTGCACAAAAAGCCTCCGACGGATGATCCGGAGACGCTTCGATTCGCGGAGAAAGCATCGATTCCGGCTGATCCATCGAAATGCCCGGGTAATCCAAGGCTTCTGTGCCTTTTGTGCTTGCCCGGCTCCCGCGGGCCAAGCTCCCCCTCCACGCGCACGCACTAACGTATGCGTATACCGCACTCTAGAGATATGCGCCAGACCCGTGTGCTTTGGAGAATAATCGATGCCGTTTGGCAGATCAGTAAGAGATTTATAGCATACACGTCAACGTTGCGCAAAACAGTCCACGTTATTCCACTGCGGGATGTAATTGCCTTTGTTTATCAGTTTCCTCCCACATGATTGCTTGTTTAACTATACACTTTTCTATTTGCCCGCGGGGAAATATTTTTCTCTCTTCGATTTCGTCGCAAAAGCCCCGACTGATTAGCCTCGTTCAGAATGCTAGCTTAATCTCTCTCTCTCTCCCTCACTGATCACTGGCATCGCTTCCAATCAAAAATTGTCCCTCAAATTCCACAAAACTCATTGCCCTCTCTCTTTTGCACACACAAAAAAAAAGAGGGTACGGCAGGAGTATGCCGAAAAGGAGGCAAAACTGCACTTCAATTAGGCGGCATCGATAAATCAGGCGCATCGAAAAATCCGATAGCTTTTTCTCCGTAGCAGCCAACGAGATTTTCTGGCACACGAAAGAGAGAGCTTGCTCTCGAAGGTAAAAACGAGCAAGAGAGGAGGAGGGGGGTAGAGGAGAGGGATGCTGCGACACTAGTCTGCGCCGGATGAATATTATTACTCGCTGGAATTCGAATTGCGCCCGGGGGGCCGTGCACGTACGCGCGCGAGTGCACGCGCTCTAGAGAGAGAGAGAGAGAGGGACGAGTTATCGCCGCGACGTGAGAGCCCGGCCAGATGGCGCCGGTGCCCTTATCAATTTCCCTGGGACGCCTTGGACGGAGTAAGAAGCCAAGGCCCAGACTTTGCCTTTGGCTGACGGACGGAATTTTCGACCTGGAATTTAAAGGGGCGCGCTAAACCCGAGAGCATAAGAAATGTCAACTCTCCCTCTCTCTTTCGCTTCTCATTATCTATGCTGCTGCGAGAAATGAAGCCTGCGACTAGCTCTATTTTCCATATGGCAAGAATTTTGATGGTTCTTTTTTCCTTTTAATCGTTTGAATTTATTTATGATTTTTCGAAATTCATCGGTTAAATTATCCCGGTATGATTGCATTGTATAAGTCTGGCTACGTTAATAATGTATGCACATGCAGTCTCCATAAATTAACTCGGATCTCGCCGTTTCACATATATCACGTTCTACTGGTACATCTAAAAACACGTCTCGACAATGGGTATATTGTGAGACCTCGAGAATTAATAGCTGTAATGACGTTGCGTCCTTTTCTAACGTAAGCTTCGCTGTAATTATCTTTCATAAGACGTACAAGGCTATAGCATGCGATTGGCATCTGAGTCGTTGAAATAAAATATCCCTCAAAATATGCGCACAACACTGGTACACGCGAATGTCCACTATTATTAATCAGATCCTTAAAAGCTGAAATATAGTTTGTAAGCAACTCTCGCGCGTAAAACTTACTCCTGGAAACATCTTTTGCAGTTTGGCGTTCTCGGTGACGCTGTTCTGTACTGAAGCGACGGCGGTGATCGTCGTGCTGATGATCAGGCGATCGCCATCGATAGCAGGCGGCGAGCTCGGCGGGCCCAAGGTCCCCAAGATCGTCACCTCGATCTTCCTCTTCTCCCTCTGGGTATTCTATCTGCTGATGTCGAGCTTCGAGACCTACGGCGTCATCCAGGGATTCTAAGGCCGCGGCGATATCAGCATACTCACACCAACATTTACGCGACAAAACATAATACAATGCCACGCAAAGTCCAACACACTAACACTGACACACACACACACACACACACACACACACACACACACAAACAGCTACGCGCAATACACACAGACACAAACACTGAAAGACAAGTAGGCGTATAAGAGACGTTATGGGTGGATGAAGAATGGATGGGCGGCAGCGATGCGAGGAAGCTTTTCGTTCAGGCCTACGTACTACCGGACACGCTGTTATGGAACGGCGCAGCTCTACGACTTGTATATAATATATACACGCATACGTACTATATTAGTTCGATTGTTTTGCACGTGCGAGCGAGACTTTGGACTTCAACATGGAATTTTAATGGTGAGTTTATTTAATTACGTGCCAACTATCGCTGTACGTACGTACGTCGTATAGTAGTTTTTAGTTTGACGCCTGACGCGCGCGTGTCTGGCCTCGTTTGGATGTTACTACTTGCCGCATCTAAAGGTGTTTTTCCTTCTCTTTTTTTTTTCAACAAAGCAACCCGTACGTAGTCATTTAATGATCAAAAGTACCGAGCATAATTTAGTAGTAAAAATGTCGTGGATTATTCTTACTAGTATATTTATGTTGTACCTATATGTATAAATTTGTTATTATATCGCGAGGGATTTACTTTAGAGAAAACACACAACGTATATGATTTTGTTGCAGGTTAATGGAGTGAACGATTTTTATGGACAATTCAGTGCGGGTTATTGTTACGAAGGTCTGACGGTACTTAAACAGTACTTACGATTATATAGATATACACACAATACAGCAGGCGAGTAATTGCGAGCGATACAGTTAATATGAATCGAAAGCGAACGAATGAACGAGTGTGCACGAGGAAGGGGAGGGGGAGGGGTCGGGGAGGGGGTGAAAGTAATCAATGTACACATGATATACCTATGCGAATTTGTAGAACGAGCGTGAATTTGCCTTAACGCGAAGAGAGAAAGAAAGAAAAAATAAGGGTAAAGGGGAAATCAAGTCGTGTGCGCGATGAGCGTTTGAACAAGAGAGTCGAATCTAGTCGTTGCCGTATTTTCGCGACTTTTGACGAGTTCGCAAGTTAAATATTGTAATTGAGATTATTAACCTAAGTCATAAGGCACGTGGGTAAGAGGGAAGGGAGGGAGGGATGTTACGAGCAAGTGCATGTGTGTAGATAATAACATAGCGATATTTATTCAAAGAAAGAAAACGTTAAATTGAAATATATATATTATGAAATATATATATGTGGTACAGGTTTCTAACGATAGGTAATATTTTTAGTAGCGCGATAATAAAACAACGCGTCGCTGTTCCTTCCCATCAGAGATTCGATATGACGAGCTGTATAATTTTGTATAAACGAAACATCACACACGCGTTTCAAACGACGTACTTTAAAATGACCGTCAGCTTGCCGTTAAAGACACTCATCTACACATACATCGACGCCGTGCGATAACTTGTTTGCGAAATTAAAAGTTTACTGCCTAGTTCAATGACAGAACGTGTCGCTTTTAATTCGAGGGTTTAACGAAGTTGAAAATCAAGTCTTATCACGTGCTGATTGTCATTACGTTTTAATTGTGTCGTTAAGACAAAAGTCTTTCGAACCTTCGTTAAGAATTATTGCTCCTCAGCACACATTTGTTTACAAAATCTATAACGTTTGGCGAAGGCTTTGTATTCTTTTCAATACGGATATGCAATCATCAATTTATCGCGATTCATATTTATTTGACGTCCGTTCTTCGGAAGAACAAAGGCTAGCCATTTACTTTGCCATAAAAGACAGAAGTCATACAACAAAGGGGAAAAAAAGAAAAATAAAACGCAAAGATTTCCTCATATTTTCATCGAATAGAAAACTTTTAAATTAAGCCCAGAGTACTTAAATTGATTGTTATGCTGTACGTGATTTAACGCTCTTGCTAAAGGAGGTGGAGGGTGAATGAATAAAGTTTATTATATATTTTTTAAATCTATAATATTTATATTTATAAAGCATAGGCGACAAGTATGATTTGTTATGGAAAGGTTTAAAAAGTTTTATTGGAAATAATTTTAATGTACAAATCGAGAGAGTATAATATATTTATCATGTGTTCACGATAATTGATATTAATAAATGAAAAACGAAAAAAAAGTCTTTATTTTAATAAATTCTAAATAAAAACGTTTATCGAAAATAAAAAAAAATATTAATAAAATATTGCTTAAACATCGTTATTATGACTCGTAACGTTTCAAAAATAATATTATAAAAACGGCTGTTTACAAAAGAAAATGAAAATAAAAAAAATATATATCCAAATCACGAAATCGAGTTAATTTAAAAATGAAAAAAAATAATAAAAAAATAATAATTCAAGCACCTGCTTAACTGCAGACGTAAAATGGCTTGGAATCAATATAGCCGAGCGAGCAATAACCACGAGGAAACAATCGCTTAAGCGCGAGCCGTCGCAAAGAAAATGCATGCATAATAAATTCTACCTACCGGCTGTTTCTCCTCCTCCTCCTATTCCTGCGATACAGGAACGAAATATCTGGTGTAGCGCGTGAAGAGATCGAGGGATGTCTATAGCCATCTTTAAAAGCCCCCTCCCCCAAAAAAAAGGAAAAAAACGGAGAAATCGAATCAATCGGGTTCTAGTGCACGTGAGCGCGTAGGTCGTAATGCAATGTCGAGAGCCAGCAATAATGGATGGAAAAAGGAAGACGACGAGAGCGTCAAACGAAATACCAAGAATATAGTTTCGGCTTGAAATATGGGAGGGAGGCCGCTGCGGCCGCGCAATCATCGCGATTTTTAAAGTTCCGAGAAAGGTTACGGTCTGAAAATTTAAGAGTTTAAAAATATAAATATTATAATAAATACGTATATCTATTCTTTTTTTTGTTAAGAAACTTTATTTGATAACCGTTTGAAAGAATATGGAATGGACCTGGATTTAAAGCGGTTAAAAGCAAACAAAAATCGTCACGTTCGCAAATAAAAAATACTTCGTGCTGTAACCGTAGATGTTAAAACTATCGCCCATTGTGTCTCGCGTTTTGAAATAAACTTTTCCGTTTCCCGATAAAAGTGATAAAAATTTTATTTTATGTGTCTTTTTTTCCTGTTTTTTCTCCCTTTTTTTTGCCATCGATTGTATTCTGCACACAAGACAATTTATTCTGGCGAAATTGGCAAGGTTATAGATTTGCGACGTGGGCATGCACTTTCCCGCTATCTTTTCACTAAAAACTTTTTCTCGTGTGGTCTTTATCCAAAAATTATTGCTTGCTAAAATAATCACTACTAAAAAATTATCGTTACATAACAATTGTTTGGGCTAAATTATCAATTTTAAATCTTCTAACCGTTTATTTTAATTACAATCGTCATATAGGCATCTCGAGAGTTCTCTTAACCCTACTATCAATCTCCGAAAGATTCCAATATTAATCAATTCATTCAGCCTCGTTCTCTTCTCTATTTTCAACTTCAAACTCTACAATCTCTACAATTAAAAATACGCAAAGAGCGAAAGATTTTCATTAAATTAATTTTACAAATCGCGTCTTGATTGTTCATTAAAAAAATCCCAATTATGAATGAAAATATTATAAAAAATAAAGCCAAGCTCGAACAAATCTCGTTATTTGTTTCAAGCAAGAATTTCGTAACTAGTTAAAGGTTAATTCCTCGCGAAGAAAATACAGCCAAGGACTTAGCGAAATCCCGAGCGGTCATCTGACCGATGACCCAGATTTTCGGCAAAGAGCCACTTCTCGGCTTCCTCCACACAAGTCTCATAAAACCCCTCGGCTTTAGTCCGCTTCGAGCGTTAAAAATGATACGGCAGCGCTGCGACGAACTTACTTGTCGTCTAAATTGATCGAAGATGCTCCAGAATTAATTAGCTGGATCAGCTTCAGCTTTTCTCGATAATATAACCGCTCTATGCTACTACCTACACTGTAATCGTTGCAACATTATTACCCTCCTTCAATTTATTACTAAAAAAAATATATTTTACGGCTCATTGGCCGTTTGAACTTAGTACGAATCGAATATTGTATCCAACAAAGCAGATTATCTCAGCTGTAAAAAAAGAGGAAAAATTAGCCGTGGGTAAGCATAAAGTCGGAGGGCAATTTTTCATTGTGCCCCACAGCTGAAGCTCGGGAGGAAAAACGATCAAGTCAAACGAAAATTCGGAAAATCTGCGCTATTGTTTTGTGCTCTCGAAATGAATTTAGCGCTCCGCAAGCGAGGCAGAAGAATTCCACCCTTAAACCTTTTAAAAAATCACCGGCCGACGATTTTTCGTTTCTCTCTCTCTCTATTTTCTGTTTGCCTTCCCCCCCCCCTCCACCGACAGTTTCCACGAGCTCGATTTCATCAAATATGTTTGCATATATAGGAAAGCTCGTCGGGCAAGTCGGTCGGCGCAAATCATCGCGTTATTTTTCCTTGCGCCCCGAAAAAAAAAGAAAACGGAGAAGACCTGGTTCTTTTTCCGCTCGGTTTGCGTGCTTGCGCTGTGCGGCTCGCATGAATAAACATTGACGAAAACGCTCGCGGAATCGAGAGAGCTTGCACTCGTGAGGCGCAAACTAGAAATACCGTTTTGTTGAATTTCACCGCGTGCGTAGGTCCCGTCGCTTATTGAATTGATAACTGTTGTAAAAAAAAAAAAGAAAAAAAATTAACGACGACACGGCGAGATTATGAACTAAACTCTTTCGCTCTTTGCGTTTGTTTCATTGAACCTAATCTACTTTTTGAAATACGAAATCGTGGCGTTTTCATGGAAATAGGTAAAATTAATAAAGAAGCACGTGCAATCGTAACGCGCATTCGAGTACTTTTTATAAATAAGAGGGAAAAAAAGGGAGAAGCGAAGTATTAATAAAGTTAAAAGAATAACTATTTAATAGCAAGAAAAACCTATGTAAAACAATAATGAGAAGCACTCGATAGCAAAGCGTCAAAGTGATAATCCGTAAAGAACAATCGCGCCTCTCTTCCGGGATTTTCGTCGTTGATCGATGCGCCTCGTCGAAATTTTTACAAATAAACGTGACAAATCCTTTATTGTATTAAACAAGCTCGACTAAGGCAGATATTTGTGTATTATTTTGTTAGACTTGAAATAAATGAAAGTATTTAGATATTCCGACATTGTAAAATTGAAAAAAAAGAAAACGTCAAGCGACAGAATCACAGAGTTATATAGAGTAATCGAGCAACTCGGCGCAATACCGAGCTTCTCCCCCCCCCCCTTGTACATGCGACATTTGCAATTATTTGCACAATGGCAATCATAAACAGTCAAATGGAATATTTATTTTTGCAAAATAAGCCAGAATAACGTTGCGACGAAACAGAGAAAACTAAATGTCCCGAAAAAAATATAATGCCACTATAGAGTAACGTTATTTTTTGACAAAAAAAAAAGAGAAAAAAAGAAGAAATGAAAGGCATCGAACAATGCTCGACGATAATCAAAAGCGCTGTAGCTCAGAACACAGACAGGACGATACGTCGCATCGCCGACGAAACAATCTCGGAAAAGCGCGATTTCATAATCGTACACTTTCTTTCTGTTTTTCTGCGAGAAAGGAATAAAGAAAGAAAAAGTAAAATCAACAGTTTCGACAACTCGAGAAGAGACAACACGACGAATATAAAGAGAGTTAAACTCATTAGTTGTCAAAGCCGTTCAGCCGCTATGCGGCGATATTCGTATGATGTATAATACAAAAGTAAGAAAAATAATAATAAAAAAAAGAAGAAGCAAGCGCGACTCAGGCCTGAACGTATATATATATACGAAATAAGAAGAAAAATTAATAGGATCACGTGAAAAATGAGTTGATTAAACAAACAAACGAGTTGAAGCAAAAGAGGCAAATAAAAAAAACAATAATTTCACTGCTAAGAATGGGTGATAAACGCGAGCGCGCCAAATTTTGGGCTTGTGCTTTTCGACGAGCTCACCGCGATGTACATGTATAAACACAGCGCCGCGATTAGTTCCTCGACGCACACAAAGCCGAAGATTGGAATTGTCTCTGTCTCTATTAATGTTATCATATGTAGATACGATCGAACGTAAATAAGTATACGCGGACAAATATACGCGTCGAGAAGTGGCGAAAATAATAAAAAAAAACCATAGAATTATTTGATTAAACGAGAATGTGAAGTCTAATTACGATTAGAAAACAAATAATAAGCAAATAAAGTGTTCTTTATTCAATGTTTACAATCAATTAACGATATATTTTTAGCAGAGATGATGTTTTCATTGTGTAAACGCGATTAATGTGGGTCGTGTTGTTCATTAAATATGGTGTGTTAAAGCGAAGCCGTCGTAGTTGAAAGCTGTGAGTGTAAAGAGAATGTTGACGTTGTCGTTTTGTTAAAAAAAAAAGAATACAAAGAGAAAACATAAAAGAGTAAACCAGTGTACAAGCTGATTGTTATAAACTATCGCCGCCGGAAAGGTGTCATTGATTGATGTTTGACCACGTGATTTTAGTCGAAAAGTGTAAAATTTCGAAATTTTTTCGTAGCTATATAGTCTCGAGTTTACCTATATACGTATATGAATGGCGTTACGTTAACTTTTTACATGGACAACTTTTGATATGCCACACACAAGAGACTCCTGTTTCGATTAGCCAAAATTAGGTTCGTCTTCGAGACATTTATTTCGTAAAAACGGAGTGTTTGTTTTTTTGTTTATCGTAATTTCATTATGCATCGACTGAACAAAAATAATAAAGTAAAGAAATAAATATTAAAACGTTGTAAGTTGCCTAGTATATATATACACGTATATACATATAAATATCAATGTAGATAGAATGAGAAATGTTAAGAAGCGAGCTGTAGATAAACGTGAACATGTTTACGAGTGAGTACACAACACGATACCCCTTTGCCAATCTATCCTTTTCGAATCGTCTTAATAAACGATCTCGGGCCTCGTTAAAGCACGAGCGTAATAAAAATTTCAACGATCGATATATAGTCCTAACGAGCATCTTAAAACTTAGTTTTCTTTTTCCTCTTAAAATTACACTTTTCTCCTTCGACTTTTTGATACGCTAACGTATGCCGAAATTTCGTACCGATCAACCAGTATACCAATATTAGAATTTTTCTAAATTTTTCAAACTTTCCGAATAATTTCACTATCGTCCCTAACTTCTACGTGTAGAAGAAGAAAAAAAGAAGAGTAGAAAAAAAAGAAGTAACCAACGAATTTGATTTGAGAAAGTTGGTACAGAAACCGCAGGACAACACACGAGATACAGACAAGTCAATTGTCTCGTACATTTCCAGTGGCCGGCCCCCCCCCCCTTAAAGTTTCATCTCGACTCTCTTCTCGCGAAACTTTAAAACAAAAGTATTAATCGCAACTTTTCAAATCTAACGAAAAAATAAAATAAATAAAGACGACAAACATTAAGAGAAAACAATCCACGGCGTTGTAGATGACGTAACGCAAATATATAAAAATAAATTTAAAAAAGAGGACAACGGACCAAGGACACGTGCAGGACACGTTATTCGACGAAAGAAAAAAAACGCGCTAGGACACGTTTAGGTTGACGAGGAACACTAAACTTTCGCGTATAGCTCGGCTCTCGACTTTAGCCCCCTTTCTCGAGCCGGGCTTTTATTAGAAAAGAAAATCCATAACGAACTTGTTGGAGCCGTACAGCCGAGGGAGTTGATTATTCAGCCGATCTATACCGTCACGCTTGACCCTAACGCACTAGAGTTCATCTAGATTCTATGCAGACTATACAGGAGAGCGCGCTCGATGCCTAAAGACCAGTGTATAAAGCCCTTCCTGCCTAGACGCATTCGACACTTTTGAGACTTTATTTCGAGCTCTCGGCTGAGTGCTCGATCGATTTACCATATAATGAAATTGTATATTTCATTGAAAAACAAAGAAAAAAAAACAAAAACATAATTAGTAACAATAACGAGGATAGGAAAGAAAGGGCAGCGGGGTCGATAGACGCTGGTTATCGATTAATCAAGCTGCAACGTCCAAGTTCACGACGAAGCAATAATTACGATTTATTAAGGATCCGACGCAATTCTAAACCGTAGATTCGCTGCGCTTGCGCGACGTCGCGTTAAATCAAAACGCTAACGCGATACAGGCGCGGCTTTAGTACGTACGATAGTCTCGAGACTTTTTTACCGCGTATAGGACGAAGGATTTTATTAATAGACGTAGAAAATGCGAGTCTTTGAATTTTTCGACGGAAGGACTGATTGAGGAATAAAAAGAAAAACAAACAAAATCGCAGAGTTCTTCGTTGCTTATATTTTCCACGGATTTTTCGATACTCCAATTTATCCATTATCCTCGTTTTAACTAAACGTACATATTAACGACCAAACGTAGTTGAAAGCCAGTCAAGATTTGGACCAAATTGCATTTTGTCGCGCATACCGAGTTCGTATTTAATCGAGTTGTTCTCGTATACACGCCTACATTATTATATATATGGTCATTATTACAAATTTTTCGCAAGTTCGTATTTGTAGCGCTCGTTGAATTCGACGTTCGTGTTTGCTCGGAGAATGACTTATGAAAATGAGAAAATAATTAAAAAGCTTAATTGCAAGCATTTAAACGATTAAATGAAGAAAAAAATGACAACAAATTTTTTAAACAAAAACGTCATACAAAAAAATCAAGTGTTTCAAGTGTTTGATAAAACTTCTTTAAAATATCTAAGAATCATATACGATATAAAAAGTGAAACATTTTTTGTAATAATACTTAGATGAGAACTCTAAATTAAGAACTTACGATAACGTTTCTATTCGTTTAGTAACTTAACAATTTCAGACGATTACAGCAAATAAAAATGCTTATCTATCTCTCGAGAAGGTAAAGAAAAAAAAACATAAATATATAAAAAATGGCATTTCGTTATATTATAATATAAATCGAAATCTATCGGTTTTTTTTAACTTTCTCATTTATAAGAATATACGCGGGGCTGGCCACTCCTCTCCAATAATAATTTCTCGTATTTGTGCCTCGCGCACGTCTAATATTAATTAATTAAACAAAAAATATACCTACAAATACATATTCATATAAATATACCTATACACCTCGTACTCGATATTTCTATATCAATTTTACCCGAACGTTCTACCTGCACGTTCTATATACCCAAAATCATATGTAAAAAAGTGATCTACTATAAACATGAAAAAAAAATCACAATTTACTCTCGTTGTCTTTACGAATCTATACAACTTTAGACCAGAATCCTTTTAAAGCAACAAAAAATAAAACAATCTCAAACGTAGAAATGAATATTGGAAGTGTGATCGAAACGATATCGTGGCGTTTTATTCGCGGGCAAAATTTCGTGAAATTCAATCTGATCATCACCGATGCGTGAACACGTGAATTACCACACAAGTGCGTTCATTAGGTTGAGTCTCGAAAAAAATGAACTTGTCCTAAACCCTATATCGCAATGACGTACGAATATTTAACTGAACGGATTTTTAAAATACCGTTTGAAAAACAAAAGGGAAAAAAGCAGAAAATCATATTCAGGACGCGAAAACAAGGGGGAAATGAAAAAATTAATAAAAATGAAATTTTAATGAAAATTCAGGAAAAATAAAAAACAATAACAATAATGATGATACGGCAGCGTGTGTACACTTTTAAACGCCGTACAATCGGTGGCAAAAGTAGCATAAAAATAATAATAAGAATAATAATCGTAAACGATAACGAGTTAACCCGATCGACTTAGAATAATACGTACATAGGCGTGTACGAGTTTATTATGTGTGCGCGCGCGTGTGTGTATATATATAAGACATTGTTGTATTAATAACAAGAATGGTGAGACGGCAATGCACTTGCAAAGACGTCCGCTTTCTACATATACATACATCCAGCGGACTCTGTAAATAATAGCGTGGCTTTATGTATCGATTTGCTACATTGGCTCGAGTGACGACCATATCATCGATGCTAGCGAAGAAAAACCCTCGGAGAAAGGTCCTAGCGAAGACTATCCCGTTTGAGATCTCGCAGCGAAGACTATCCCATTTGAGGATTTCATCA